>JAWQFL010000007.1:1560512-1658045 GCA_033442365.1 Creolimax fragrantissima
TGTGTGTGTGTGTGTGTGTGTGTGTGTGTGTGTGTGTGTGTGTGTGTGTGTGTGTGTGTGTGTGTGTGTGTGTGCGTGTGTATATATATATATATATATATATATATGGTGGTGTGTGTGTATTTGGTGATCGAGGTGGATGCCTGAGATGCGTGTACACAACCTACGTACGAGAATGTATATAAATGAAAGAGCTCGCGTGTGGGTATATACATAACATGTGTGCATAAGTATCGAACGTATTGAAAAACGTACTTTTACATGTAGACTTGGGAGCCGTTTAGCAACTCCGTCGTCCTCTGGGCGTTCAACTATGCCACTGATATGTCCCGCCTGCTTATGCCACGTTAACGGGTCGAGTCTGCTTGCAATCAGCATTCTATGTTTGAATGTTTGTGTGTTGTGTTGAGTTTATATTTGCGGAATATGTACGATGCGTGATTCAAAATTTAAAGAAATAGCATCACACAGTAATGCTATATCAATCGAATCACAGATATATAGGTGTACATAAAGACTACACATACGTATACGTTACGTTTAATCCATCTATACGCATTCACAACTATTTACACGCATACACGCACAAAAGACAAGTACATACTTATATACATGCATATGTAAACGTGCACATAATATATGTATCAGTCATGCAATATTTTGACCATAGAAACTTACTCCCTAAAAACTGTTGACTGGTAGCTGTGATCCTTGCACGACGCCCTAGTACACCATGCCCTAGTGCACCACGTACAACTGATCATATCCTTTATATTACATCACGAATGCTTACAATACAGTTGCTCGAGCACATACGATCCTATTTATACAGACATATGCTTACATATATTCAGCAAACTCGCAAAACATATATACTCAATTAATACCTCGTTTCTGACCACGCAAAACATCTGCCCGCCCATTTATTACGTAGCGTAGGGCTATGCCATGTGAAGCCGCGTGCACTGGGACAGGACACGGCCAGCTCCACCGCTTCCTCTATAGTTTTTGCCTTGCCAATATAATCGTCACCTTCCACATCAGCAACACGTGAGTGTATCATGTTTCTCTCTCTATATATAGACACTTTGATCATGGGAGTCTGGAGAATATGCATGTGTATCCAAGTATATGAGTGAGTGGTTGCGTTTACTTCGTTTGGTATATGCATTCGTGTATGTGGCTCGGTGTGCGTCAATGAGTTACTGCTACATGTCCGTCACGTACAATATCAACAGCACGTACATAAGTGAATTAACGCTTCGTGTGGGCACCTATTAAGTTCTTTACTGTATATAATCTCGTACGAAAATGACGTAAACAAACGGTGGCTTTGTCTGGACATAGTTCAGTAGTTCTTGTACGAAGGGGGTTTGAACATGGGTAGGTGCATTCTTTTGTGTATACAGTACTTGTAGACATTTGCCCATCGAATGCCGTGTGTACCAACAGAGTAGATCATGTGAACTGGTATATATGTTGTCGTATAGATCTTCGTGTTGCTATATGTATACGATGTAATATATTTTCTTCCTCCACATATAGACATATAATCTCTTATGCGCTAATGTACAAATCAAGGTTTGCACAGTAATTGATATACATATAGCATATATCATTCAGCGTACATCATAAATGGAATACACATACATATCAACCAGTATAATATATGTTACAATACTTACAATACCTCGTAAAACGCTCTGTCATCCAATGGTAGACCGGTGATTGGATCTATACCATTATCCACCATGCGCTGACGGGTAAGCTCCAACCGTGCTTGATCAAACGTTAACCCAGCTGCCTGGACATGATTTTAACAAATGGGTTGGTTATGACAACATATGAGCACAATTGTATGAGATAGTTGAGAAAGTTTTGGAAATACAAGTGTGTAGTATGTTAATTATATGAGTATGTCTTTATACTTGACTAAATGAATACGATTTATAAGAATAGTAGGTTGCCGCGGACATGCACATGTATGGGTATGTGTAGGTGTAGCCATTTGCATGTACTTTACACTGTATGTAATATAAAAACATGTCTGATATATTGTGTGTACGGTACATTTATGCAGAGGGGAGAGATTTTTGCCAAGTTTTGCGTAATTATCGGTGTGTACCTGAAGTCTCTTGATTGATTCCGTATCCTTGAGACCACCCACATGAGTGTTATTTTTAATATTTGCATCTATGTTGAATGTTTCAGATGAAAGCCCATCTTCTTTATTCTTCTCAAATGCGCCTAAGTTGCGTAAAGCATTCGCGTGTTTGTATGTGTGTGTGTTTGTATGTGTGTGTGTTTGTATGTGTGTGTGTGTGTGTGTGTGTACGTACGTATATATGTATGAGAGAGAGAGAGATAGAGAGAGTGTATGTGTGTGTGCGTGCGTTACGTATGATCACTATCTCCTCTACTACAACTACTGACACGAACAAGCCAATATAAAGACCAAATTCGCTCATAGCAAAAAAAAGAAAAGGCATTTCAGCTGTCGTAAACCTGTGATTAGATGGGTTAGGGTGTTCTAAAACGGTATATAAATATCCATGTATGATATCGTGTAACTGCTAACCGTATCGTATTGTTTACGGGTGTACAAAGCGTAAACACTAACACATAAACAAACATGCGTTATATACCACTGTCGTGTACTCATAAACGTGCTTATATCACTGTTATACTTTCTTGCAGCTTTTGAAAGTCAATGTCGAACTCATTCTTCTCAGATCCCATGGTGATTGTGTTCTGGACTATTTGTCAGTGTTTGTTTATTTGTTCTTGTTTGTTTGCTTTTCCGTTAGTTTGCGCAACGTGGATGAACTGTTGATGATTTTAATAAGTTCAACTATATCGTATTATGATCGAATCCTGAAATAACAGGTACTATATCGCGTATGGTTTTACCGTTAGAGTTTGTTCTACTGTGACGCAAAAGTGTGTGTGCTATGTGCTTTCGTACGTGCGCGCGTACATAGAGGTAGAATGGAGTGGGTGGGTGTGTGTGTGTGTGTGTGTGTGTGTGTGTGTGTGTATGTATGTATGTGTGTGTGTGTTTGTGTATTATGTGTGTGCGTTATTAGAGCGATAGTGACACTGAGCGCAAATTATGATGACGCAGAGGCGGCTATCTCCTTTGCCGGCACATACATACACACACACCCACACTCTCTCTCTCAGCTGCTGTAGTGTATTGTCCACTCCCATCCCACTCTACCTCTATGTATGCACGTACGCACGCAAGTAAATGTACGTACGCAAGTGGCAGTAACTACTTCTTCGTTCGGGTAGCATATGTTTATTACGATCTATACACCAGATATAGGGGCTCATTTGACAAAAGATAGTTTGATTTTGTTCACATCTCAACAAACATGGTTTGGAAGATGTTACATGGTTTAGAAGATATTACATGGTTTGGAAGATATTGTTATTATATAACCACCCAGTGGTAAAGATAATTAAATCTATAAACTATAAACCAGTTTCACTTTGCTCGTTTACAACTACCCCAAACATCTCAAAAATAGTCAAATGTCAGGTAGGTCCATAATTTCGTTGACAATGGTCGTTGTAACAACTCGAGGACAATATCGTGTAGCCAAATTGAGCAGTATTCAGAACATGTGTACCACAGTTAACTAATCATTTCATTCGAAAAGAATGAAACGAGCAAAGACCACATAACATCATATGAAGCACCTGAAGATATTGACATATCTAGGTCAGCGTAGGTGATATTTAAAGCCCTTGTAGAGAATTTCTGTGCAAACTATACAATAGGGGGTAATGAAAACGTTTATTGTTCGTATTGGGCCATCTAACCCTTCAGTGAAAGTATGTCCAAATAGCTAAGTATACTTTACCTGCGCTCTGAATAAGAGTAATCTTTAGAATCGAAATAGACAACAAATGCAGATAGTTGGTTGCGATACAAGATGCTGGCATCTACGTTACTGTTGGGTCTCAAGAATCTCTCAGCACCACAGTGAATATGGGAGGGCATAGATATGACCTTTTTTTAAAAAGTTTTAGTAGTATAGTACAAGACAAGTAGGTGACATTCATTTTGCGCTTTGTGTGAACCACAAAGAACTAAGAGATAATAACGCAAACTGTTGCAAATTCTCATTCCAAAAAGAAAAAAATAAAGAACTCAGCTATGTGGTAACCAAGTTGGTACAATTGAACCTCCTGGTTTGTTATAAGCCTGTTTCTATTCCGCATTATACACTTGTAGCATGACGAGGTCCATAAAACACCTGTAACAACCTGGTACTGCCGATTCGCATCTTTAAGAGAACATATAAGCCAATCCATAAACTTGAATAGATAAATTTGTAGCATGACGAGGTGCACTGATCCCTGTAACACCCAAGTACTGCAGTACTGAATTTTTAAGAAAAGCTAATCAATGCACTTGTAGCATGAAGAGGTACATCGAACCCCTGCGACAACCTGGTGCTGCTGAAGCGTATATTTGAAAAGGACGAGGCCCACATCTTTTAAGAGAACATATATGCTAATCGGATCTTTAACATATATCGAATTGGTCTAGTGGTTATGACATTGTGTTTACACCGCAATGGTCCCCAGTTCAATCCTGGGATTCGAAATTTTTTTTGTCGTGGAGTTTATGTGTAAGGATATTGTTGTATGTGTGGTTTGGGTATCTGTTGGTGTACGTGTTTGTATATGTGATGTGTACGTGTGGGTGTTTGTTTTTGTGTACCCGTAGAGCACAGTTTTATGTCTGTTTCTGTGCAGATAAAGTCAGCAGTTCCTGACCTAACTTTGATAACTCCAATAAATTGTTGCAGAGGACACCATAATTTTACAAACTTTATTCTTAGTTCGTTGTGTTCTCAAATTGTTGAATGTCACTATACCCGTTATCTACAAGCAAAACAAACCAAATGATTAGCTGTACTATACTCGTGATATAAACGTACCAGATAGCCAACAGCCTAGTAAAAGAATACATTCTCTCAGCATTCGCAAATAATCTATGAGTGGTATCGGGCTGTCTTACATCGATACATTTGTCATGTGGAAAGGGTTTTGGAGATCTGCACCATATTTTTGTACTAGTAAAAAGTTACAGCGCTATTCCAGAATGCAACACCCGCTGGATGTCCTGGTAAATTTTGAGGTGCCCGCCTTTCCTATGCTTCCCATCTGTGGTTGACTGGATAATCAAGATATGCTAAAACAGGCGTTGCTGTTACTCTCGGATTTTGAGCATCAATCAGACGATGTGGTTGGAAAACTCAGCTTCCTATCTTTCCGTGTTATACACGAACGCCTGATTCAATAGTTGATTATAGGCAGTAGCCCCAAATCCTCCACAGTCCTTTTCGTACCGACGAATTGTAACGTCCTGTTTCTGCTTGACGATTTACACCACTGACGGATTTGACATACGTGGTCGCAGGAGCAGATCTCACTCTCCTGATATCCCACCTAGTGCTATACTCAACTAAAATGATTGTTCTGTGGCACGTATTGCTCTCATACATATAAATGTACTCTTCGTATGATGACTTTCTGTGCTATTATATATATGCAATAAGCAAACCAAAACGTCATTCTTCAATACACAGACGGAATTCAAGGTGTATGTAGTCAAATCGCAATACAAACTTTCAAGTACCCAATTCAATGTTGGATACATTCTTTCTTCTGCATTCTACAATTAGGCTGTTTAATGTCGATTAGAGGCTAGGAATCTAACAAAAATATAATATAAACTAGTCAAAAATCGCACCTATACGTTCATACACACATGCACGAATGCACATCAGGCTGCATTTGTACATACACGTGCGCACATATATATATATATATAACCTATACGTTGTTACGTGCGATAGTTGTTCAGCATTAAATGGTTGATGTTTAGACTCGTCCGGAGGCGTCAAAAGTATACATACTCGGATTTCGGTACTCCCGTCCAATCAATCGCATTGACGAGCATTTATATATAGAAAGCGCAAAAGATCTACAGAGATAAGAGATGACACCAAAAATAATCGTCCTTACATACATACACACTGCATACAACTGTGTTCATTTCATGTACATGTACAATTGCTTACATATACACCCAACTACCTCCTTTATTAAACACGTGCAACTGTACACACAAGTAGTTACAGCTTACTAGCTTCGAATAGACTGGTGAAAACGTTTACGCTCCACTGACACACATACATAAAACTGTCTGCATGCGAGATTGTGCTTGTTTACTCACTTACATATCCAGTGTATCGATATACATACTAATATTTGTTTACATGCCTACTTGCATCATACAGATAAAGTCAAATCTATCTGCATATACTCACATACACATATACATGTGCATGTATATGGGTGTATATATGTGTGTATATTGCAACTTATGGATACCACCACCCAACCCTACTTGTTAAGGTATCTGTAACTCACATTCATGCTCGCTACTAGAGCTAGTACACATAATTTATTCAAATCAGTATAAAAGAAGAAATTTTTCCATACGTGGAGCTGTTGCCTGTGGTTTAGCTGTTGCAATGTCAGCTGTACGGTCATTCATTTCCAGACAGAGGGGCTCTTCGTTGGATGTCAATATCACATCAAATGTTAACAATGATGTTACAGACAGTGTAAATAGTGCACCAATGCCGATAAAAAAAGAAGTATGTGCTAATATATCCTTATGTGTTTCTGATTAAGACAACTCTATAGTCATACATACTCACGCAAATACTTGAGAGAACATATATACTGCAAGTACGCAGCTACTCTATGTGGTTTGTGTATGCTAGTGGTAATTATCTGTGCACGTTGGTACTGCCAAGCGAATTTGTTGTGTACAGACTATGCACGAATGTAATTGCACACTTTGTAACGTAGTTGTACGCTGACAATTATTCATGTGTAAGATAAGTCTATGGTAACATATACTTTGAAAACTCCAACCGCTTTAAATCAGTAGAAACGTCGTAAACATATTGACGCGTACGTGTACATGAATACGTGATACTCTCATGTGTGTCCATAAAGAATACACTACGCCAAGTACATACACAATGTATGTATGCACTCTTTGTATAAATGTACATTACAATGCTCATACGAATACACGAGTTATTATATATTTGAATACACATAATAGTTGTATACGTTCCTCAAATCCGTGCACGTAAAGACGCATGACATAGGTACACCAACATATCTATATAAACCAATAATTGATACTTTACTTTGAATGAAATCATATGCAAGATACACACATACATACGAATATCAATACAGTTATGAAAATATCTTTGCTTGTTTCAAATTAGTATTAAAGTGGGCTATCCGATTTTTAGTATCATCATGAACTATCACACGCGCACTCGTACAGCAGGTATTCGAGATACGTTATTGGTCATTGTGGGCACGCATATGTGTAAGTGTATACACAGATACAGTCATATGTTTACACACAAATTCTTACTAAAATTTGTTACGTACCGCAAACCTGTACAAAGGATCGTCGTGGCTCTGACAGATCGTTGAAAGAGTTTTCACGATCGATTGGTCGTCGATTAAGTGTGGAAAGTATGTTTGGCAAACCCGATAAAAATCCAAGCACGAGCAACCTGACAAATAATGTACGTGTACAAGCTTTACGTGTACACATGCATAATACGTACGTGAATTCATACGTCATATAAACCTGTTTGTTAAGTACAGCATATCTGTGTGTCTGTTCTTAGATATGTATGTCTTAAGGTCAAACGTACTGCAGTACTAATTGATAAATACAAGCAAGCATTTTTGTTCCCAGATATGTGACTCTGCATAAGTGTATGCACGTGCTTGCATATATATGTGAAGATATAAAATACCAAAGTATATGCTTTGTCGGTATGGAGTTGTTTATGTATAATGCGTGTGTAGTTCCACTTCGTATTAAAACCCTTCATACAAATAATGTGCATTCACAGATATTGTATGACCGTTGGTTAGCATACATGTTATGTATCTCAAAATATAATACTGTACCTACCCGGTTCTTTAACTCTCTCGCTCTATATGCACAGTGTGCGGGACCTCCAAATAGTACCAGTGGGCAGCAACAGACTAGAGTTGCGCGGAATGCGTCAGTCAAGAGTGTGGATGGACAAGTCAGCAAGAGAGGGTAAGAAATGTGTAGTATACCGACCATACACATGTACTTCCAATTACGCATAGAAACGTATACGTTGTTAATGTCATGTTAGTATGATTGAGTATCTTGTACGTACAATTTAATTCTCCCTCCAATAAAATCGTGCCCACTGGTGAATGTTTAAGCCATCGATTTAAACCCATTCTACTCTGGCAACATGTTCATGAAAATATAGCAAACCTACTTGTGCTTTGCATGATAAATATAGCTAATGCGCACGCGCACACACACACATTATATATATATAGACATTCAGCAATGAAAAAGGACCACAAACGCCGTAGTATGCTTATAACTGAAGAACAAACAGACGTATTGTCAAACGGCTTTCCTCCTGTGCTACATCCGAACAAAGAGATTGACGAATGTGAAGCACCATCAAGGGAACCTTCATACCCCGCTGGCGAGGATTCCTATACTGATATGCCTACTGTCATTGAAACATGTAAGCATATATATATGTGTACGTATGTATGCGGGCGTAGGATGTATGTCATTCACATAACTCTGTGTGGTACTTGTGTACGTAGGGGCATGTAAATTTGTTTGTTTACAACGACGTGGATTATGAAGTTGCCATCATTCTGTAAAACTTAAGTGTCTAGTCGACACGTGTTGACAATTCAAGAAAGATACCTACAATAATTACGCATTTGTAGCCGCATCTCCTGTTAAAGCGCTATACTCCACTGGTGTTTATATTTCGTCTGGTGTTTATTCATATTTGCATCGCGCATACATCTACACAATTGAGCGCCCACAAAACCCTTATACACATACATGCTTACGTACACATTCTATTATTATTCAACTATAGCAATCCGTAAGGCTCGAAAGCAAGACACTCGCTCATCTTTTGTGTCTAAATGGAAGGGATCATCAATTGGAAAGGTATACTTAAATTATATTAGCACACACACACACACACATCTATACACATTTATATGTATATACATACATACATAAAACGTGAAATACTTGTAAGTGCTGTTTCGCTTTTTGTCTCACAGTATGTAAATAATATTATCACATGTACACATACAGTCCTCGGCAAGTAGGAGAATGCCAAACTTGGCACCTTCACAAACAATATCAGCGGCACCATCTACGCAGCAAATGATGGAGAGCGCCCGTTTAGAATTAATAGAAAGACTTAAAATCACTACAAAAAGCTACAAGGATGTGTTAGCTGAGCTTGCTTCTGCCGAGAAGCACGTCAAGGACTTGACCGTTGAGAAAGAAAAAACGTACATAAACATATAGATTCATATGTGATTGGTGTGCCGTTATGTTTCAGTGTTTATATAAACAAGCCTCTTATTTTGTTTATATATGTGTGAGCGTAGGACAATATAGAGCGATTGACATTAGATTTTAATCCTTCCAGGTTCAGTTAGAGATGGCTGGTTCATCTAGCCTGCACGAGAGGAATAAAAGGTTTCATGTGTAAATAGACCATATCACATGTGTAGCAGTGTGAATAGTTTGATGAGTGAGACTTATGTGTTATACGGAGCTATTTGTTGAGGGTTGAGGCACTTGATCGGCATGCAATAATGACATGCAGAGCTGTCTTGAGACAAAATGATATAGAAATACGTGCCTGTGTACATTTGTTCAGACTCGAACACCTCTCCCCTTTCTAACGGATATTACTTGTAGATATACCTAAGCAAAAATCCTTCTTTCACTTCCACACTTCCAAAACAGATTATCAAGTTTAGCGACTCAGAAGGAGGTAGATGAACGTAACGGACAGGAAATACTACGGTAAGTATTGTATTATACTACGTTGTGTGAACATGCCTCGTACATGTATAATAAGCGAGAAAAGATTTAGCTTATGACATTACTGTCAATATGTAAACTATAGAATTGATGCGCTTACATATCTGCCCAGTGTATATATACGACATACTAGATGTGCGTGCTCTTGAAATAGGATTTGTAATATTTTGAATATATTACGAACAGTCTATATTATTTCTGTTTCGTTTAGTGTACGTATTACCAAGTATTTTGCGTTCAGTGACCGTACAGTTACATTCGCAAACGCACTTGTATGTGCTCACTTCTATACTTATACATGCTTAGATATGATTGATCTTAGATAGAAAACTCTAGTTATGGACACGCAGCACACATGAACGCAAAAAAATGTTTTTGTAATTTTATGTACAAACACGCTTACTTGTAAGTATCCCTCTAATACGATACTTGAGTACTTATATAAACATATTGTACTTGCGTTCTTCAAATTGTGATAACTTTCATTGATCGTGTGGATAAAGCAGGAATGTACCAATAGGATTAAACGCAAAAAAAAATTAGATATCGGCGACTACATATATGCGCGCAATAAATATACATTACATACATCTACTTATTGCAGTCATGCATATCAACACGTACACATGTAATAAATGAACACAGACTATATGAAGAAATAGCTGCATTATCTAATCGCCTTGATGTCGAGAAAAGAAATGGACATGCCATAGAGGCTAAGCTTGAAGAACGTCGTGTGCAGTGTGAGCTGCTAGAAGGGGCATGTTTTTGGCGTGCGTGTGACCATAAAGGGCTGTGTGTGACTGTAGAGGACTGTTTGTATATCTGTATGCATAAAACTGTGCTACATATGAAAGTTGACATGTCGCACATTCCTTACGTTCAAGTTATATTTATGGAACAGTGTGTTCAACTCCCATATCTACAACCCCACCTATAGCTACACACTTACCCACAAGTACATCGCACTCATATATAAATCGTATGTTCCACATTTGCAGCAAAATCAGGGTATGCACACAGAGCTTCAGATACAGAACAAGCGTCTTACTGAGGTTAGTGATCACCACATGCACATATATGTACAGATACGCATACACAAACATATATTCAGCACAAACGCATGCGCAGATATACTGATATATCAAATATAAATATATACGTGAATGACGATACAGGTGAAACAAACGGAACACGCACGTACTCATATGTACCATGTTGTATGGATGCATATGCACCTGCATGCGCATGCATTCGTACATGAAAACACAATATGTAGATATGTGCATATACATATTCCACAAAACACAACTATTTAGGACTTAGAAAAGCAAAAGAGGATAGTAAAGGTGTTACAGCACTCGTTGTGCGACTGCACTTCTGCAGCAAGCGAAGAGCACACTAGCCGTTTACATTTAGAAGAATCGCTGAAAGCAAGTGAGACAGCTATGGAGAACGTGAGTGCCATACATATAATTTTACGCACATGTTTGTTTACACATTGTCATATATATGTATCGATGGTTATATATCGATGAGTGAGTTGATGATGTGACGTTGTTAAACTCAAATGAGATAAATATGAAACACATGCACATATGAGTGTGCCAAGCTGAGTACTTACATGCATGTAATACAAGCGCCGATTGTCTCTTTGTACCCCAGAAGTGTTGTCGTATCTAAAAGAATGCCGTACACAATGTGCCTAGCATGAAAGCAATTGTATATACATTTGTTAATGTGTATAATTGTGGATACGATTGTTTGAGTAGCTTATTTATGAAATCTTCCAGAGTCGCTTGTTAAATTCGTTTGTTGGTATCTATCTATTGCAAACCGGAGTTGCTCTATATCTATATCTGAATACTTCTACCAGTATCATGTGTGACTCCATATCCGAACGTACAAAGAATACCCAACCATATCAAAGCACTTAAGAAGTGCTATGAGTACATACTGTATGTGTATGCTGTTTGTGTATTGCCCCCGTCGTATATAAATTGTACAATGTATAGGTACATAAACATACGGCTGTGCTAAGCAAAAGTAGAAAATTATGTACTATACACTCAAACGTGCACGAAAACACATACACACGTAGATGAAATCGTCGCTAAGCAAAGCTACTTGTGATGTGAATGCTGTGGAGTCTGAAGTCGACTCTTTGCGTAAAGAAATTACTAGAATGTCTAGTGAGATCGTAAACCATATTCGAAACGACCAGGAACTAAGGACTATAGCCAAAGAGTACGTGCAGTATGTATATATTTTAACACGAATATGTGATCGCCATCAGACCACAACAAAATACAGTATAAAATTATCAAGAACTATAGACTATGGCTGGCCAAAACTTAATTCATATATATATGCATAGTTATCTTTGCTTGTACAGAGATGTATGTAGACTGTATTGACGTGAACGTATAACTATATAATCCTATATTGTACATATATAAATGCGCATACAAGCATGTTACACACTCTTATACATAAAGGTTATGTACTATCGTGCACCTTCACAGATCTCCAATTGCAACGTGCGCTTAATATAAATATATACTAAAATGTACGGTAAACAGGCGTGATGACGAGATCCAAGATTTGAGGTACCGTATCAATGTGGCTCAAAAGGAAAGTCGCGAAAAAATGTCTGCCTGTCTCGTTGAAATGGAAGGACAGCACCAAGACACTGTCAATGAACTCTCAAAAACAATCGATGATCTACAAACACAACTAGAGGACGCACTTACTACATGTACATCTCTTTCTAATGCTAACTTGGAACTGAGGTGTGTGACAGCGTGCGCAAGTCTTGTGTATATGTAGTTGGGAGTATATATGGATGTGATGTACATGAGACGATATGCTTGTATTAGTTATGCCATAACGATGAGTGTCTGAAGTATATCAAACGTGGACGTGTGTTCGGAGGTATGCATATATTCAAACATATGTCACTAAACATGAATAAAGGGGCACAAAGTTGCTACGTGAATCACACGTGTATACCTAGCTTAGATACAGCAACACCGACACATACAACAACTTTTGTCTCTCCGATATGTTCTCAGGCTCACACACACGTATGCATATACAGTTATCGATATATTTATAATTTTATATGTGTACGTATGTATACATTTACATGCACAAATCACACACGCACACAAAGACGTACAATCGTGTACACATACATACATATACATATTTTATGTCGATACTCATAACCTCTTACATTAAATTTTGTCTACCAACAACACAGTGATAAGTACCGTGGCACAGAAAAGAAGCTAAAGGAGTTTGAGGTCTCCAACTTGGCCATGCGTGATGAGCTCAAACAAAAGTAAGTAGTAAGATTGTCCATGCTGAACTCACAGAGATACATATATATGTATTCACACATACAGGTATATATGTGTCATGCATGCACGCTTACATATGTCAATCCTAAACTCACAGAGACACACACGTGTATATATATATTTACATGCATACATGTATATATTGTCATACACGCACACTTACATACACATGCACGTAGACATGAGTGACGAACGTATTTAGTTCATAAAAATGCAAGCGTGTGTATGTGTGCTGGAAGGTACACAATCTAACGAGAATTTAGTAGGGTGGAAGGAGACATTGGGGAACTCACCGGGCAGACGTAATACGTACATGAGTATATACATATACTTTTTTATAGGGAGGAGGCCATTACACATGAACTGAGACTTCGGAAAGAATTGGAGGTGTCACAAGCAGAAAAACATGTGCTGCGCGAAGAGTTGGCAGCAATACGTGCGAGCACATTGAACATAGCCACATCCCATCAAACCCACATCCACCCACATCCACCTACCCTCACACACACACCTAAACACTTATTCACCCCGATTCAAACATCTTCAAGCATACACGAGTACACCCAAACACCTACATCGCACATACGCATATATCCAAATACAAACACTCAAGACAATCAAGAGGAGTCGGCAAATGTGAGTGATACTTGCACTGAAACTAAAGATCCTATACACTGTAAATCAATGAACACCGAAGCCCAGATATATACGCCTACACATACGCCTATACACACGCAAACAGACACAAATGCACTGAACGTACGCTCGAGCACATCTACTCTCACACCTACAAGAAGTAACTTGATGCTTGCTGGAGATGAGAGGATCGGTAGACATAAAATTACAAACAAACATGTGCGTTTTCCACAGGGTGTGGAGTGGTTGGACTGTGCACTAGTTGGAGATCTTGATGGTATAAACAGATTTTTTGATGAGGGGTAAGTACATATAAGAATATATATTGGAATGCATGCGTGCATATACTAGTGTGTTGTATTGTCACATCAACTTCCCACCGACATTTACCAGTACAGCTGCTATGTAAAACAGGTTGTATATACGTATCACCGTATGTAATTACATGCACAAATATAAGCACATGCATACACAGACGTAAAGACACACATGAATATAGGCACATACATTCGCAGATGGAAAGACACACATACACATGTAAATATAAATATATACATACACAGATTTGATGTCAACTATGGAAACGATGAGGGTCTTACTGCATTGCACAATGCATGTTGTGAAGGCCAGTATCATGTAGTTAAGACTCTTCTCGAAAGAGGCGCGGATCCGAATTGTGTGGATCAAGACTTGTGGGTATGTGGTAAATATGCACCGTGGAGTCTCATGTTTGATTGACTAAACTCACTCAACGCACGCACATCGCACACATGCACATACAGATACAGATACATATATATATATATATATATATATATATATATGCTTTTCTATGTGCACATATATAAATGCATGTACTTGTCTTTAAAATTAAGCCATGAGGATTGGTAGACACTCAAGAATGCCACACAATCACACTAGGCGAATATGCAAATAGGCATATTGCAGGCCACAATTTTACTGTACTGAATGCTTCAACATGTCTATAAATTATTGGGTTATAAGAGATTCGAGCATATATATATGCGTACACACTACACGTACACTGTATTTTTACATACACGTACAACATACAAACGTATACGTGCATGTATTCCCAAATGCAGAGACCACTTCATAGCGCTGCGTGCTTTGGACACCTGGATTTGGCAAAGTTGCTCATCGTATATGGTGCGGATGTTGAAGCAGTTAACACTGAGGGCGATACACCCGCTAATGTAGCTGATGACGACGAATGCTTGAGGTATAAATCCTTTTGTATATCTACAGTCGCACCACAGAGAGTTTGTGTGCGCCATATGTATGTATGTATGTGGAGAGAAATTCTGCTTGTCGGCTGCTGCATTTACATGTATGACACTGTTCGTATGAAATGGATTGCACGGACTCGCTTCATGCATCATTATATATGCAACAATTTCGCGGCTGCTGCATTTACATGTATGACACTGTTCGTATGAAATGGATTGCACGGACTCGCTTCATGCATCATTATATATGCAACCATTTCGAAAAAACAAAGTAAATGAATCTACACACATTATCTCTCATGCATATAACTATGTACGTATGTATTCATACGTATTTTCAAGTATTCATAGATATAAAGCTGTGCAGTAAATAACCACGTACACTGTACGCAATTACATCTGCATAGATACCTCAAACATGAAGTGCAATTAAAACACCACGAGCATACATCGCAGTTTGTTAGCATTTACGACTACGAAGCAAAGTCAGGGGATGAGCTCTCATTTAAGGAAAATGAGGCTCTTTATCGCTTAGACAGAGAGAGCAGAGACTGGTGGCAAGTTCGGAATACACATGAAGAGGTGAGTAATGCAAACGTGAGAGCAGTTGTGTACGAATTTATATGTATATGTATTCATAAAATAGTGTGTGGGTACGGTATGGGCATTTGTGTGCAGAGAATAATCAAATGGAAAGCCTTCCTATGTGGTGGACGTGCTAGTTCAATGTTTTGAGATTTGTTCATTGCACGCAAAGCAAATAGATCTCCTCCACCTCGCACTCCCATACATACATCTCACACGTACGCTCTTATACAGGTCGGAATGGTTCCGTCAGCTTACCTTCGTGTGTCCACTCTCCACCACGGTCCAATAGACGAGTAGATATAATTTTGGCTTTACTTCATGCCATTGATCACACAAACATGAATATGTACACATGCATTTCGCCCATACACTTACATACTAGGACATGCGCATGTATATCACAGCTCAAGTTGATTGACAAATCGTCCGACAACCCAACTCATCCATACTTGAAGCAAAAAAAACACAGCTGATGTTACCATTGTACATAGGAAACAAGAATTAAATTAGAAGACTAGACAATGAACTTCTTTAAGAAGTAAACTATTTATGTAGAAAGAAGTAGACTACAAATAAAGGTATTATACATTTGTGTACCACATAATCTCTTGATAGAAGTTCAAACTTTTGTGAATTTTTGGTGCATGTTGGTAAGCATGTTTGAGTACCTTCAATACAGTAAAATTTTTCCCGAACAAAGACTGTTATTAGCATTGCTTCGTAAGTCGTACTCAGTATCTAACTTCTATCGATTTGTAGGTCTATATGGTATAACAACATGCTTGCATACAAAATTTAACATTCTTTGCAGTATCTTTATATTAGTTTTTCCACAGCGAGGTAGCTTACTTTTATCGTACATATGTGAGTTCACAGGTTATGAATATGTTCTCCCATGGGTTTTGGGGAACTACTTGTGTTTCTAGATACAAAACCTTGTCTGGCATTTCTACTTTCTGCAATTCATTCAAAACAGAACTCTTGAGGGAAAAGCACTACCTTTTGTTGTTTGCGGACGTTAACAGTGAGTATGTGTTATTGCGATAAACGGGCTACGTAATCCAGTTATAGTCAGTGCACCTACCTCTCCGTCCTAGTAGTCCCAAACTTGATTCTAATTCTCACATACCGTCCTTCGGTTTTTGATTTCACATTTTAGTGTGTGTATGACCCTATTGTCCGTTGTTTACTACTCTGCAATGTACTTCCGTAGTTCAACCATTAGCATGCAATGCAAAATGCGGATATGTATTTTAATAATACTCAATAGATATTCAAGCGATTATAGAGCTGTGGTACAGTTTTCTCTTTTGATATCGTGAGTAAAAGTAACGAATATTTTGCTTTGTTGGTGAGAGTTGTAAGTGTACCATTTCCGTTCTTCAAAATAGAACATGAACCGTTAACATTCGAACATACACGAATATTGCGGATACTTGGTATTCAGAGACGCGTTATGCCAACACACAAATCTATATAAGAAGCTTGGTGACATAATCAAAGATTCTTCGTTTGTTGACTAACCACATTGACGCAAACACGCCAGAATATGAAAATGGTGGCATGGAAATGATAACAGTTTCAAGTTCTATCACGATTTATGCTTGAACTTTGCATTGTGGTTAAAAGTATTCCTCAAAAGTAAATATGCTGTTGCACTTTTTAGAAAAACACACCCATTTTTCACATATCTTTTTAATGAAATTTCTCTATAAATATATGGGTTCCCTAAATACAAGGGAGATCAATTTCAACCGGCATGGGGAATAATAATTGTTGCTCACCAATCCCTGACAGATTGATTAGGTGGTCTCAATCTTGTACGATCGTCGCATTATGCAGATATTTACTCCCAAGGCTTGGTGATAACTGTAAGGGAACAATGCATGTTGCAGAAGAAGTAGAACACACTCTAGTGAGCGCAGAATTTCGACATGAACAGTGACAGAAGTCTTACATGGAGGGAACCTACCAACCATTCAAGCTCATCACAAATAAATCGTAACATCGACATAAGAAACAATTAACATTGTTTCATTAACAGTTCCGCCCATGTATAGAACAACAACATTCGGTCAAGCAAATATTAAAAAAGTAGCAGACACTTACGAAGAATGACAACGATGAGGACGATGATTATGCCAATGATCAGTAAAGTCCACTTTAGGTTCTTCCACCACATCTTACTCTTGACCTGCGTAGAGGTCTTCTGAAATCTAGACGCACCATCCTTCAACGATTCTGTACAAATTTCAAGTTGAAAAAATGATCTATAATAAGACATGTTGAACAATAAAAAAATTCTCAGCAAAAAGACAGTGCAGAACAAGCAAGAAATCGAAGCTACCGATGACATGGAGAGAATAAAACTAACCTGACCGATCTTCGATTTCCGTCAACTTTTGGTCACGCTCCAGTACCTTATTGACATTATCTTTCATGATATCTACAACCTCATCCACTTGGTCTTGCGTGCGTTGAATCTTGGAGTTTTCAGCCCTAATAGTTACAGATGTACGTGCTCATGTTTAGAAATATACTTATACATGCTATCCCAAAACATCCAGACATAACATGTATGTAACAACAATACAAACCGAAACTCTTAAGCACTTACATCTTGTATGTTTGGGGATTTACGGGGTAGGTCCTTTTGTGGCTTTCTTATCTTCTTAGATGTGCAACGAGTAAAAAGGAAACAAAACAAAAATTAGTCAAGTGGGAATTTAGAACAAGCAAAAAATAATGCGAGAATCTTGGTTCTGTATTTTTAGTAAATGACATTACCTTACGTTGTGTATACAGAAAATTATAATTAAAAATAGTAACTAAAAACGGAAACACTTAACGTTACATTTTAAAAAAAATCATACAAGAAACCCTTCTTTCAATGTAGATCAAATACTGCGTTACCGAAAGTACGTGCAGCAATTTCGCAACTGTTTGCACTTTTCAGGGAACTATGCAAGTGCGTAGTGTTAATTTTACGCGTGTGTGGCCATCTATACATACAAAAATTCACGAAGCTTACTTGAGCAATCTTAGGCGTCACACCAACAAATACATATACATGTGAACAGTTAGCACTTACCTTAACTTTTAAACGTATCGTGCAATGATTTACTCTACTGTATGCGTAATAGTGGTGAGCGTCAACATAATCTTATTAATAGAGGGCGTTAGGGGTGAGGTTGGTTGGAGGTGGGGCGGAGGAAGAATAGAGAAATAGGACAAAAAAAAAACCCCCACCAACCAACCCACCGCCCCACACCCGAACTCTCCGCCCTCCCGTCAAATGCTGCTATCCATGAATTAGACGACGATCCAAAATATAAAATAAATAATTAAAAACAAAGTTATGTCGCCTTTGGCAGTTTCAACTCCTATTTGTCCCAAAAAGGTGAAAGAAAACGGCAGACAGAGAAGATAAAAAGAAAGAAAAAGAAAAACACATAACACAATAATAATAATAATAATAATAAAAACTACAACAACAACAAAAAGTGTTGGAATCGTCCTATATCTATTTATAGATTCGGTCAGTATTGGAAATTAGGAATAAAAGATTTTGAAATTTTGGAGCCTACGAAAAATGGAAAATTTAGAATATGAATGGGGAAGTCACCCATAACTAGTCATTTTAAAGAAATCCAAAAAAAAAAGCCGATTTTATTCTTTTTGATTACGAGCAATTATGGGAAAGGCATTTTGAATGCGTAACTCTCTCTATACCCAAATTCGGCTTCTCAATTTCAAGTTTGATTCGTGGATAGACATGCTCGGGCTGCTTGCTGACTTGTGACTGACTTGTGAATGACCAGAGTCTCGATTCACGACTTTAGAGTCGATATCAGTATGCGAAGACATGAAAATATACCCAACATAAGGCCAACATTAAACTAATAAAAGCATTTGAAGGTAATCAACATGCATACGTACCAAGAAATAAAAATGTATGATAAACCTGTGCGTGACAGTCTGGTGATTCGTATATTTAAACAATTGCAAGTACATGTTTACATATTAAAGTAAAATTCATCATCTATTACAATGTACTGAAGACATAGCTGCCTTGAATACTACAAGTATAATTCGATTACTGCATGGAAATAGCTTCATCGAAATTATATTCTTGGCCCAATATGACAACATTCAAGACCTCGAATCAATAGATTAAAAGTAGAGTTTGGTTGTGTTTGTAATGACCGAATAGTATCAAATATGTTATTTCTTTGTTAATAGAAAAAGATGAAGTCAATTCACTTGTCGGGTTGGACAAACTACAAGCATCGTTTAAGTAATGTTAATTCTATATTCCTTATAACTTGTAAATCGTAGTAGTTGTATGTTAAATATGGTCACCTGCCTCCCCGTTGATTTGAAAGGTTATTTTTATTTAGCAGTGCTTTCACAGTGGTGTTTCAAACCAGAGACTTGATGGTACAAACTTGGTTTTTCAGAGAAGTTTATTAAGTCATTATATCTACTGTATGCACAAATGTACAAGTAAAGCAAACGTGATCAAGTATGAACTCAATGGAATCGATTATGTGTTGCTAAAGAGTTTAGAGTACATTTGTTGTGTTGAGGAAGCATGGTGAAGGCTCAAAGTGCTGGTTAAGTGAACATTTAACTGTTTAACTTGTAAAGGTGTAATAGACGAATGCCAATTAACATATTAGTACTCCATTTTAACTAATCAGGAAACAACATAAACAAATTATCAATCCATCACCAACAAATCAAACATTACGTTAGAGCCTCCTGGTTTGCTCTCCAACCACTGTTCAAATAATAATATTCAAAACCGCAACTACAAAAAAACGGGCTGAATATATTATTTGCACACAGTACGTGTCAAAGGAAACAAACGCAAGAAATAGATCGACGTTATCTGAGGTGATGGTGAAATGCTCTTCACCAAAAGTATTTTATTTTGGGTCTTTTTAGTTGATTCGTGCTTGTTTTTGGTCAATTGAAATTCAGTTATTATTGCATGCTTTCCACAAAAAAACTGAGAAGAAAAAGAGTGACTCCGCCCCCTAGCACACCCTCAAATTACATGTAATGTAATTCTTGAAGGTTACAATTACATATCACACAGCACTGTATTTATAGTCACTCGACGCACCTCCATCAATGGATTATACGATTAACAGTGTGTCTGTTTGTGTGTAGCAATGACTCACAAAATCTCCTACGTGATCCGATCGCCAAAGTTGGTGTTTGTATTAGTTGGGTTATTCATACTTGTGCTCATAGTTTACAAGGATTTGGCCGATGACCTCGAGAACATTGCAGAGTTGGAAAAACGCGGTAACGAAAAGGAAGAGGTTTACCTTCATTATAAGATATTGCGGACACCTAACTATGTACAACCAGTTATTCCGCTCGCACTTACCCAACCGGTATATGCACCAGTAGTCGACCTTACTCAATCATCAGTCCAGGATGTAGAAAATATCTCACGAAGTTCTTACGATAATAATAGTGCGAAGCTGTGCACTCCGGTTGATGAGAACATCCGACTCGAGGAGCGGCAGGTATGTACACATGGACCGCATATCGATTATACTTCGATTCCTTTAAGATCGTATTGGTAGCTCGAGGTTTTGTATGTTTTGAAATGCTCGAGTACGGCACCACAATCTGTATAACCAGATAATTTCGTCGTGAGTAGTAATGTTGAAAAAGACGTGACAATGATATGGTTATGTTAGTGTTGAAATATGTTCAATTGCGCTTAAAATCGCGAGTAGTTTGGTGACCTATGTAGTGTGCGTGTCACGTGTACCGTTTCGCATAGTGATTTAGTATTCTACAAGGCATGATACTTACACGTACACTGTCTTCCTGTTGCATAGGTGTCTAGCGATAGGCTGTTGGCTACACTGAAGAATATCGCTGTCGAGAACAAAGTTATTGTGTCGTTTGCATCTAACAGTCAGAGGGTGTTGCTACGCAATTTTATGTGTTCGGTAAAGCGTTACAACACCAACTGGTTGATCGTACCTTTCGATAAAGAAACAGCATATGATGTAGAGAGACTTTTCGGGGAGAGCCACTTGTTCTACGACCCAAAGATGTTGGGTGATGACCTAGTGTCTGACTGGAACAGAGATGACTCCGAGCAAGAATTGGTGTGGAGAAATCTGATGCACATCAAGGTAAATATGGTCAGGGCCATCTTGCTGTTAGGATATGACGTGTTTGTGGCCGATGCAGATACGTCTGTTGTCAGAAACATCCCGAAGCATGCGAATCTAAACGACGGATGCGATTTTAAGTTTCAACCTGATTCCAAGTACATCCTTACCTATGAGGGATACCGAGGCCAACACAAGTTCAACTGTGGTGTCTACTTTGCACGGTCCTCCGTCGATGTGCTGGCGATGTATGGCGTATGGATAGAATCATTTAACTGTCTAGAAGGATTCCGCGAGCAACGTGCCCTACATACAGCCATGGCACAGCTGAAGGAACATAAAGATTACTACGTATACGACCCTATGACGGACTCCCCATTTTACACTGTCGAACAGAGGAGGAAACATGGTTATCCGGCGTACGAGAACGAGGGCAGTGCGACTGACAGGTTGCCTGAGCAAGTGGGTGCACAGAAGGGATTAAATAGCTCTGGAGGTGTAAAGATGTGCTATTTTCACCCGAAGGACTTTCCAAATGGTGGTGCATACTTTGGACAGAATAAGCAGTTTAGGGAGTTGTATGGTGCCAAGGCTCCCGTATTACTGCACACAAACTATATGAAGGTGCGTATCTTCGTATAATGTATTATGTGAGAAAAATTTGTTGTGTTATTATTACTTGTTTACGTTGTAGCAGCATGTGACTAGTGCATGGTGTATAAGCTGCTGACTTTTAAGTAGAGTTTGTGTGTCTTCTCATTCAAATATTGCACTCGGGGTTTTGCAGAGTAAACTTGAGAGAAAAATACATGCGTTTGAAGCTGTTGGAGCTTGGTTCCTTGGTAAGAATCTTCAATGCAGTGCGCATGCGAAAAAACCTTTGGCCAAACCTCTCAGCGCGCCCGAGCTATACTCGCTGGTGGACTTATAATACTTTGTAGTTATCATGTGCCGTGTATCCTTTTCATGGGTAACGCGTCTTTGCATCCTCTATACTTGAAAGTACGATTAGGCGTTGTAGCGCAACGCGGTAGCACGATGTTTCGGGTATCATGAGGAAACTCGTGTGTAAAATTCATGAGCAATTGTTCATTCCACAATATATCAACATGCCTGGTGTAATGGGGCAAATACCATTAGGCTACACCTGCTGCAACTTAGAATCGATAGCGAAAATGGATAAAGACCCGCTCTAGTCCGGAATGCCGCAATAGCACACACAAGAACGTGTTACACGCTTTCGCTCTCGGTGTCCACGAAAGACTAGGAAATTAATCCACGCCACTTAGATAGTGTCAGTGACCCCTAAATTTTGTGTCAAAATTACCACCGCCACTATACAATAAGACAACCCATTGAACATTGTTGGGCACATCGGGAAACATCAGCAGTTGAATTCTTAGTTGGAGCATTTGTTGAAAGTTCGTATTTCGTGTCATTACGATTTACATTCGATGCCCTTGAAGACGATGATCTTCCAACAGCGCTACGTGAACCTATGAATACGTATCGTACTACCATGTTTGGATTCCGCTCTGGTTTCAACGTATAGACTTCGACGTTGTCCTTCCTTAAAGATGATGTTCCTTCAACAGGGCTACGTGAACCTATGAATACATGTTGTACTACTATGCTTGCGTTCGCTGGTTTCACCGTATAATTCCATCTATACAATTTCTTCCGCTAAGTCCGCGTCCAAGTATCCTCTTATCACTGGTCTGAGGAATACTCGACAGACCCCTTATGCACCTGTTAGCGTTCGGAGTACAACCAATATTGCCCGTCTGCTTCGCAGTTGCCTCAAGTTCGTTTTTATGAGTGTTCTTCATCTTATCTGTCCAATATCATAAATGCATGCACTTCGTTTACGAACACAAATCACAGCACTGTAGTTTTCTCTGTAGCCCAAATGTATATAGTTACCGAAATGTAAAAGAATCAGATCGCCTTTTTCTGTACATAAATGCTAAAATACATGAAGAGTACAACCATCAGGATAATTCAGGCCGTTATTGAAGAGTGATAGTTTTATATTTCCGAGTTGTTCTTCCCGTCCGCGTGGTGAAACGTAGTTGAGTTATTGGATCCATATTCTGATAACGCGGAATGTGTGATTCTTCTTCTCGTTAGTGATATCGACGTTTATGAAGTATAAACTCGCAGCGATTGCCATACCACAGCATATTAAGATGGTGGTTCGTGCACATCTTTTTTTGAAAGTTATGAACAATATATTATTGACAATTACATTGTAACTACCACGGGGCACATGAACATACAGTGAATGGACAAAAGATCAGAGTTAATGTACTTAATGCTAACTGCAGATTTCCTGTTAGATTTATCACTCATCTAATAGGAAATATTGAAGAAGACGTCGTCCTCGATGGTCTAGTTGGTTATGACGTGGTTCTCATAGTTCAAATATAATACAAATGTGTCATTCCGAGGTCGCAAGTTCGACTCTTGCTCGGGGAAATATTTTTTACAGCTCTCCGATTTCCTTCCACCCTCCCACCACCCACCGATGTCTCTTAGATACGCTGTGAAAGTGTGAACGAACGCCGAACACAAACAAACGCATAGAGCTTAGTTGTAGTCCTTCCTGAACACTAGTAGTGACAGCTTATCTCGCGCAGGTTAATAGTTAATATAGAGGTAAGCGCTTATTGCAAGCTGTGCCATAAACGAGAGTATCTCACTATTCTTCAGTATATAGTAAAATGCTATTTTGGGAAATCATACTCTTTGGACAACTAAGTATTACGCAAAAGTAATAACTAGTACGTAGTTGCATGAATTCTTTTCGGGTTTTCCCAAAAATTGCGTTGAAATCAATATCCTGGTTATCTGTGTTAGACATCACTATAGGTGCACGACTGATTTCCTGGAACAGTACGATAAGTCCGAGTAAGCAATATATTCTCCTTCACCACACACCAAATCATCGTGGATACCAACTCTGGGTGTGCTTCAATTAACCGAAGACATTCCAAGCTTCATCGAAACTCTGCTGTTACCTATTGTACCCTCCTGGTCGCGAAATCTTTTTGTCACAACTTTTTGTGGTCTTCCGTACGTACAATAAATTAGTTGGAAGATTGTGACTCTACATCGTATTTTCTGTAGAACATCGAAATTTATTTAGTGTATATTCATACTGCATGGATGGAATAGATTCAGATTCAGATTCTACTGAAGAAGCTAAATATGAAGAAAATGTTGCAAAAATAGTGTAGTAAAGGTAGCTCAGTAGGTGGACTGCATTGAAGGTGTATCAGAATACAAGATTCATATTCCGATGAGGTTGCGCATGGGTTGCATTGTATATATATATATATATATGTGTGTGTATATGAAGGATACAACTACTACGGAAATATACGATAGACGATACCACCATGTTTCCAGACTTGACAGAAAAGTATTAGCAAGTTCATGGTTTTAATGAGTAGTCACTATGGGATTATTCTGACCTTACTGCTGAATCTACAGAATGTACATTGTTATCTGCTTGTCCTAATTTTCTACGTAGAAAGAAATACATCATAAATGATAAGTTTTACCAAAGTTATTTGTAAACATTTGTCTTCAGTGTGAGTACATACATTTATCTACAGGAATCTCAATGTGAAAGTGAAGATGAGGGGAAAGGTATTCTCTACGAAACTGTAATCCGGATATTGCCTCACTTGTCTCTGGTCTATATTCGAATATATATATATATGTACGTATGTATGTATATGTGTATATGTATATATACATGTGTATGTGAGTGTGTACGTATTCCTTTATGTATGTAGTGCATTAGTACCAGGTCATTCTTAAAATAGATCACTTTTTGGCGGGAAGACCCTGCACGCATACGTCGGATAATTGCCTCGCACACAAACACATGCCTACACACACACATACACACATATGCGACACACACACACACGCACATACACACACACACACACACACACACACACACACACACAAACATATATATATATATATATATGTAAGCCCGGCTCAGGCGGGGTTGATTTATAGGTAAAGAGGGTTGTATTGGTAACAGGAAACTTCAACAATGCCCAGGACTGTGTTTCCGCATATGGATGAGAATGGGAGTGTAAGCAAGTCGAACATAGTCCGAGAGAAACGGAATCGGACTCCCACCAAACTTTTCTCCGTGTCATATCAGGTATGCATAGGTGCTTCAAGTTTATATGCGCGAATAAGTTTATTGATGTTTCGCGTAAATTGTACTTGACGGGCCTGCCCAACTGGATGTTAGTATTGATACCATGGCACCACACATTCAATAAATATATGCCGTTTACAGTGTTCAAATTCATCTTGACATGGTTTGCACGATTTTTGCATGTCTTGGTGTCGTCAATATTATGTATATGTACAATTCTATGCACATCAATTCCTTGAATATTCCTGCACATATATCCGTTTTTAACATACATGTATACGCATGTGTTTAATTTAGCACTTTATTCTGACTGTGTAGCCAAGTGTGATGTGTGTGTGTTGGCATTTATGTTCTCTAGTGTCGAGCTCTCTTTGATTTCACGCTGATAGAGTTCACACAGATACCTGACTGATACTCTTTTCGCTCCTTGCCACTAAATAGATATATGCACGTGCATGGTTTTGTATTCACGTAGTAGGCATCTTGCACTATGGTGTGTCCTCTTTCACTTTTAGCATCCGTCAAGTTTGTTGCTTTTTGTCCTACACATGCAACCCTTTTACTTGCTATGTGTCTGCTTTGATCTATATGTACAATGTAACGACATCGCGTCTATTACCGAAACATGGTTGCTTATATATATTATTAGCCTATAACAGTAAAGCTACATACGATGAGCTACAAGCACACTACTACGTACATATATACACGTACACGAACACATCCTTCCTTCATTTTTATGCGAAACTATGCGATGCAGGGTGCGAGAGAGAAGGCCGTGCTGAAAAAATTGGAAAAGTTTCGAAAACAACAGAAGACAAATGCAGCACGCGGAAATATATCGAAATCTGTATGTCTCACACATGAAACACATAGAAACTATATACACATAATATATTGTTCTTGTATTTGTATTTCGGTCTGTGTTTAGTAGTACACGACCTCCTCGTGTAAGCTTACAAACTCTTCTTCCAACATGCATGCTCAGGAGATCATTTATACGCATATTAGGCACATTTATAGTACGCTTGCACATATCACAACAATTGTACGTACGTGCACATCTTAACTTAATATTTAATTGTACACATTAGTTGTTTAAATGGCTGGGAAAACCAATAAGTGTTGAATACGATGAGTCTCTTGGTGGAAAGGTAACGAGATACAAGAACTTTGAGTTCGATGGCGAAATATATAAACGAGGAACTAGGTATTTCTTACATATGCGCACATACTTACAATAATACATACACATGCAGCTACAACATACCTTTGTGGGCATATAGATCATGACAAGCGTAAATTTGAAGGACAAGTCTGTAAGCGTGTTGCCATGTCATTATTCATGTACATGTAGATACATATACCCAGGTACTATGTTCCACATATGCTAAACTTATATAGGTAAGGGTACCACGAATATCTACATGTACCCACGCATACAGTATTTAGTCTATGCATTCCGATATACTGCTGAGCGCACAAAACCACTTGATACGGCACTCATGCAGCACTCACGTACCTAATTTGGTGCACATGTGCAAAAAGAATTCTCAAAGTAAACTATATTCTAGACAGTTAAGAATCCATTGCAAAGGCTCACACATTTATACACGTGATCGGACATACATCAAAGCGTACATTTGCGCAATAACATGAAAAGGAAGGTGCCGAATGTAGGTTTGATTCTTGACTGTTTTGAATCTGAAGACGATGGGCTTCAATATGTGCGTGTGCGGTGGTTTCTTCGGGAGGAGGCACTTCCAAAGAAATTAAGAGCTGTGGTAAAAGGAGAACAAGTAGGAGAAAACAATCTCATTATTGATTTGAATCCTAACATCGCTGATTTGCTCGCAGAAGACATTCAGGGTACTATACATGTTAAGCGTTATGTATCGTTTAGCCAAGTCTGTGCCCAGTTGTGTGTTCCCGGCGAGAGTATCGTTTGTGAATTTGAATGTTGCCGTTGTTGAACATTAATTTTAAACATGGTATAGTGGTGATTTTTTACTAACTGATGATGGACTTGTACACTCATACGCAATTCTCACTAATCATACATGAGCACATATACAAACTGACATGCATACTCACTCGTAATTCGTACTTTGGATCATATATTGTCCATCACTCACTGTCACTTGTATTTCTGTTTGTTGTATCCGTATGCGTGTGTGTCCGTGCTTGGTTTGACACAGGAAAAGTTTTAGTGAAGCCAGCGTGGGAGTACAATCCTGAAGTCATCGATGAAGGAGAGAAAGGAGATAACAAGACTGACAGCAATCATAACACACCAAGAAAAGTATGATCTAGATGCAACATACGTATACATCACATACAAAGCATACATATGTACACGTACACACAAACATACGTACACATGGACATCTTCAGGTACGCACATGCGCACAGACGTGGAGACACACACTCTCCTCAAACATCAACACATAAGAGAGAAACACGTTGATAAGATCAAGACAGCGCATACACTAGATCTACGCGGACATATAGTCACAATTATCACTATCACCCACACATCTAAGCAGACGTTCACACTACCGAACTGACATAGTCTCAACACGCAAAGATAACAGGTTGGGTATACTGATAATGTGAAAGAAATAGGGTTTATGCGTGTGCAACCATACATATCTGCCACACACTCACAGATGAACGTACACAAATCCACAAATTCATGCACCTGGTCAGACAGAAGGAAAGTGTGGATAAGTTACCAACCAACATGTGTATATGCTAACACACTCACATATAAGCATCTATCATGCATAATTTTCTACGAATCCTACTCACGCCAGTCTGGAGAATTCGACGACAGTAATGAAGAGGAAGATTCTCTATGCTATTATGTAAGCCACACATATAATGTTAATAAGAAAGCTGTGAGTGTTTTGACGACAGAGGGCTACATGCAATGGAAATCGTCCCTGTTGACGCAGTTGCCTCAGAGCAGGTCGTCAAGGATGGGAAGTGTGAGTGACTACGAGGTACGTAAACATACGTATGACAGCGTGAAAATTGTAGTAAAGTTTGTGTACACGCATCTCCGATCAAGCCCATTATGACTCCGAGAAGTATGAGTGTACCAGAGTTACATGCTTGCATATGTACATGTCCTTACGTATGTATGAGTTCATATGCATAATATCTGAGTGATGAGGTTATTGTGTTCTGTTGATAGAATGATACCTAAAGTGAGCATTGTGCAAACATAATACTTACACGTCGATCATTGCGATTTATGAGAAGGAACGTAGAAATTAACTGGTCTTACATTGCCGTTCCGCATCGTCAAGTCCAACCGTACAGGAATAAAAACATATCCGTATTTACATAAACGGTAGGGATGAAAGTCAATCAGGAGAACATGAGTCCGGCGAAGACAATGCTATCAATAAGAACAGTTGGGCGCGTATACGTATGCAAATATCGAGCATATACCCTAACACGTGTACCACCCTCCCCTTACACACAACGTATGTACGCACAGGATCAGGATCAGGATTACTGTGTGTCCGGAGAAGAAGAGTCTGAGGAGGAATACTCCATGGAAGCAGACGATTTGGCTGAAGTCGAGGGAAACGACGACATTGTGGAGGATGAGCGTCCAGTTAGGCGGAAACGTGGAAGGCCTCGGAAAGCCGGCAAGGTAGTAATGCGCATATACACGTATATAGACACGTACGGACATTCATATGTACGTGAGAAGATGACTTTGATCTAGTATCTGTCATCTATAACATGGAAAGAGAGTAATGATTGTAGATGATTTTTGATAAGAAAACACAACGGAACTCACATTTCCTGGATGCCCTGCCTCTCACACAATCTAGTTCACACGAACAATTTCTTGCGCATATATGTTTAGACAAAGAAGAGCAGAACAAGTCTATCATATCTTGTAAAAACTAACAACACTGGATCGGGGCATGGACTGCACATACATACAAATATATACATAGTATATTCACGCACACTCATGTCACAGTAACATCACCCCACCTCATATACATACAGGTAAAAGGCAAGCAGGTGCCCAAACGCAAAACGACTATATCCTCAGGTACAAAACGACAAAAGCTGATGGACGGTATGGCCAATATGATTGGGGGAGTTGGTGCACATACGAATGAAAGTGTAGAGAATACCAATAAGAATACGGCAGCAGTAGATGATGTGGTTGATGAGTATGAGAAAGCGAGGAAGATGCTGCATGTATCTTCTGTCCCTGATAACTTGCCTTGCCGAGAGACTGAATTTGCGGAAGTAAGCATTTGAATATTTATGAGTGTATGTTAAGGGTCCCCATGGACATGTGTGTGTATGCGTGGGCGTTTATCTGAGCGTGATATATACTCATACATGGACATAACATGTACAACGTGTAAGGCTACGCACCACGCACACACATACCCTGTACACAAACTCTGTTTGACTGGGACATGCAAGCACATAGTCTCACACTCACATAATCAAAACAGATATTTGCCTTTGCTGAAGGCCATATAGTAGGGGGTGACAGTGGGTCTATGTATATCTCTGGTGTACCAGGAACTGGAAAGACTGCTACTGTACATGAAGTTATGCGACAGTTGAAAAATAGTGCTGACGAAGGTGCGTACATGAGTACTCGTCTCGGTGTATGTTTCTATGATTTGGGAGTTTTGTGTATGTGTTCTCTAAATCACGTTTGCCTCATAGCAAAGCTTTGAACTTCTTTGGATTAATGCAGGTGATATACCGGAGTTTACATTTGTAGAAATTAACGGAATGCAAATGTCGGATACAATGCAAGCTTATACACAGATATGGAAGGGTTTAACTGACGACAAGGCAAGTACTTATACATAAAACTGCCTATGTGCATTCTCACGAATACGTTACTCACAAATGCATACACGCATATACAAGTTAATACATGTATGTATCGCGGTTACGCGCATTCGATCATGAAACACAAACATACACATATCTAGACATATGCATAAAACTGCCAATGTGCATATTCACAAATACGTTACTCACAAATGCATACATGCATGCTCATAAGAAAAGTAGGTCAGAATGTAAGAAATATTTCACTAAATACGAACACAAGGAGTGTATAAAAGCTCACACGAATACACATATACATTCGTAAGCAGACATACATATACTATTCATTTTCGTATGTATATGAATCTATATACAATCGATACATCTGATGTGTGCATGTCGTTCCCCATGAATACACATGTAGGTGGCACCTAAACAGGCGCTGGATCTTCTTAAGCGGTACTTCACTACACCTTCACCCAGGAGAGAGTGCATAGTGTTGTTGGTTGACGAATTAGATCAGTTGATTTCCACTCAACATAGTGTTATGTACGAGATATTCAGGTATTTTTATGTATTTCGTGTATTTTGTTGTGTGTACTCGGTACCATCCGTATGCTGTGTGTGATCTTCTATGTATAGTTAACGACCGCTTGATTCTACAGTTTATTTCATGTCAAGAAGATTATGACTCTAATACGTTTATGTTAAGCGTTCGTACACATACGTACAACAATCACAACCCTATCCCACTTAAAGCTCCTTCACATCGAGGACACACACAAAGCACAAATATATAATTGTATCGCCCAATGTAGTTGGCCAATGAGTCGACATGCTCGGTTGGTAGTGCTTACCATTGCCAACACTATGGATCTACCCGAACGTCTACTTACAAATAAAGAAGCGTCTAGACTGGGCATGGACCGCGTTACCTTCGAACCATACACACATACACAGCTCATTCATATTGTGTCGTCACGCCTAAAAGATTTGCCAATATTTAAGGTATATATGTATGATTGTTGCACGTATTGTGTGCCACGCACTCCCACCCAGGTGTTGCATTTGTAGCGTCACCTTCCGAACGTTAGCACATCACTCAGTGCATGTATATCCAGTACACATGTACTTAATATGTGGGTTATAAGGTACGTAATATATGTACAGTAGCGTATTTACAGTTGGTATATAGCCAAGTACGTGTGGTCTGTGTTATGATAAATGTGATTAAGTTGATAAATCATATGTACATATTGGCCGTCATATTTAAGAAGAGTCTACACATAACACAGGCTCATGTGCTCAAAAATTGTGCGTATATGTATAAATATGTGCTCACTCATGCTTACCCATGTAAAGCCGGAAGCGATTGAGCTATGTGCAAGAAAGATAGCAGCTACGTCTGGAGATGCACGTCGGTGTTTAGATATCTGTCGTGCTGCTACAGAAATGGCGCAGGAGACTGGACAAGGTCAACTGGTCAAGGCATGTTGTAGTACATTTGTATTTTATATGTGAAATGGCTTCTTCTACGTAGCACATGTTCTGATTTGTGTTTGATGTATATGTGTGCGACAGGTTGCATGGGTGGGCGCAATCTGCATGATTGAGCTGGCTACTTGTGGGGTGTGTTTAAGTGACGATCATGACGTATATCTCACACACTTTGTATATGTGTGTACATAAGTATGTGTTTTTCATATCACGTACATAATATATCGTGCCATATATATATTGTTTATCCTGCTTGCTAACAAATTTATCTTGAATGTAAACCATTGTACCATTCCATTATACAGGTCGGCATGAAAGAAATAGACTCGGTCATCAAAAGAATGCATAAGAATATGACTGTAGTTAGTGTTCGTACGAGTAGCAAACAACAACAAATCTTTTTAGTGGCACTGCTTCAGGTATATATACCTGTGTGTGTTTCAGCACGTGTGTATAAAATTGCGCGGCGCTCATGTAAACCTATGTTATCCATTGTGCAATGTGCAGCTTTTATTCATGAATGTGTCACAGGTAGTACAAAAGTCACAGCGGTGATATATCAGTTTGGTGACCTGATCGAAAGCGCACGACATCTGACTAGGTTTAACAAAATTCACGCACGATATGCTTACATGCGTAAACATTGTTTCACATGTTTCCCAGGTGTTGAAACGAACCGGTATGGAGGAGGCACGGTTAAGTAAGGTGAGTCGTTCATGTTGTTGAAATGACACTTTCGATTTGCTATGGTGTCAATGCTGTATCTTTTGCATATATAATAACATGTACATATGTTTTTAAGACGAATGTGCATCTGTAGGCTACAACTTGTGTTATATAAGTACATGTAGTACATATGTTGCGTTCTGAAAACTTAGCATTTTCACAGTCCTAGTTATAGCATCGTTTTCATTCATTTATAGCATGTACACACAATGTTTACAAGTAAATGAACATACCAACAGCTAGAGGTAAACTCTAGTTTTGTAGCAGCTTGTACATTTGTACATTGTGTGTACCTTGGTGAGTATGAAGTTGAGTTTTATATTACGTGTATTTCATATTTATATACAAGCAGTTCAGCACGAACGATTAACAATTTCTCGATTTGCACGAGAGTAGGTGATAAACCAACATTTGAACATCTGCTCAACACACTCGTTCAATACCCCATCCGAGAGCCAAATCTCAGCCATAGCGCGTGTCCTGTCAACAACGAGAGTAGGTTTCCGTGTACTGACATGCATCCCAACGCCAGCATATACCTTGCTTCTTCTGCTGCCTACTTTGTCGTATGCATGTGGTGTGCAATGTCTAAAACAAAAAACTTTATTGTAGACTCGGTTTGGATACGAATTTTCGTATCTGTATTCAGTATGCATGGGTCGTCCGTCATACAAAACTCATATGCATGTCCAAATTTGCGTGAAACAGGTCATATATTCCGAACCCTGTCTAACAGACTTTCATAGAAGAATCCGGCTCAATACCGATCCCGCCGCTGTCGATATGGCGCTTCGACAAGATGCTAAGCTGAAGCAAATACTAGACAACAGGGTAGTGTGAAGTAGCTATTTGCGGAACAATTAGGTTATTGAAACACATCAGCTATGTACATTGTTAATTGATCCCGCAGACATTGCAATTATGAGTGTGCACTACAGAGGCATATGAACAAGTGAATATTAGGCATATAGCAAATAACACGTACATATGTACAATGCAGTCCATGTACATGCACATACTTGTATGTGGGAGCTATCTGAGATTTGCTTTCTTGGGACAAATGAGTAGCCATAATAATGGAACTGCGCAGTCTCGTACTTGGATGAGGCCAAAGTGACGCAGTGTGCGTACCAAATTACAATTAATCGCACCCTATCGTAGAACAACAGCACCTGTTTCTATCAGACAATCACCTGACCGCAAGCAGATGTTTCGTTGTGTAATCAAACAATAATTTGACATGACCATGCCAAAGAAATAAAACTGAGCGCTTCACTATACAAATGATGTGATAAGCTTTATTGTAGTTGTAGAAGAGTATATCTGAATGCAATTCAAGACCATTATACATACTAATGCAAAAACACAAACATGTACTCGAACCGTGGTATTGTTGACTTGAAAGGTTTCTTTCAGTCGATAGAACAACGAATAGTAAACTTGACGTTCCTAGTTGGATTTCAACATTCGTATAAATGCAAGGTGATGTACAAATTGATAATCCCAGGTGTCTAAACAGAGTCTCCGAAGCTCTTAAAGCGAACTAGAGTTTTAGACAAGCTTGTGTGTGTCGCAGTTTTTCATCGACTTCAAGCGTACAGTATAAAATGATTAAATGTATATACCTCTTTTTTTTCGTAAATCTCCAGATCAACTTGGATTTATTTATTTAACAACCGTATAGATGACGTTTGAACAGTGTCAGCCCCCAATCCAACATACATATCTTCCTTTTTGATAACTGTACAGACATTCAGAACTTACTACAAATTTGTGAGCAACTATATAAGCATCCCCATATGCAATGTTGTATAACACTATCCAGAAGTATGGTTTCTCGTATCAATTTTATGAATTCATAATTTATTCATACATTATAGTTCCATGTTGATGACAACTTTACCTGCAGAGGAACCGGACTGCGCAATGACGTACTTGTGTGCGGCTTGCACGTCTTCAAGGGAGAATGAACGTCCTATCTTTGGTTTGAGTGATCCGTCTCTCAAACCAGCTTGAATATGGCTATGTGCCTGTGCTTTGTCGTCCTCCGAAGACAGACCTGTGATATAATAATAGGTATGTATATATATGAGTATGTGAATTATACATTCATGAGTATATGTACTCGTGCTAAAAGACATTAGTACGAAGTAGACATATGTCCACAAACACAAACACGCACCAACACACACTTACCAAGTTGACATCCCATAACAACAGACTCGGTACTCATGGTGTCTCGAGGGTTAAATTCAATGGTTCCACGATTTCCTATCACCACAATGCGCTGTGCACTCGAGAAAATATGAATGAGAATGAGATTAACCAAGTACATGCTATGTGTCCAAGTGCAAGTATAACATTGTATATGGTAGATGTAGAACGGTACTGCGTTTTGTGTACTGCACATAGACTAAATGTTCTCGCGAGTGTGCATATTGCAACGCAACAAAAAACGACTTGAACGCATGCACTTATGTCAAGTAAGACTTACCCCGTGTTTAGCAATCATCTTCAGATCAGCATTTAAGTTAATGTTTGCAAGCATCTCCAGGATGACATTGAATCCATCTGGGATAAGCTCCTTGATCTGCAATGCGAGTCAGCCAGTGAGAAAGTGGGCATTTCCTGTTGCAATTATGTAGATGGCTACATATATATCTAAATGTGTATAAATACTGCGTTATCTTAATAACATCAACTAATATAGACGAATTCAGGTAAGAGGTTCACATCCATTTCTAAAGGCCCAGTCTATACATAATACACACATACAAGGATATATACATCATGTACATATTTTGATGACTAATACATGCTCACCTTTAAAACCATTTTCACATACTTCACATTTTCTCACATTGCTCGCACTACCGCTATTTATGCAAATATATTACTCTTCATCTCTATATATATATTACAACAAGATTTGATCTTCGTCATAAATTCGATTACATATCGCGATCACTTGCACATTAATTGTCCCCATTATACAACCACCGTGACATCGATTGTATACATTGAATATATATACATACACACCTTTTCGGTATAATCCGCATCTTTATGGTTGAAACAAGACTCAGCCCCTGCCTCCATTACAGCTTTACATCCATCCGCACTTCCGGCTGTACCGATAACACGCATACCATGAGCTTTTGCTAGCTGGACGGCAGCAATACCTACACCTCCCGATGCTCCATGTATCAGCAAGGTCTCGTCCTTCTTGGACAGGGCTCTTATGAAGAGCGCGCGGTAGGCGGTTCCATACGGGACATTAAGAGCTGCATATAACGGATATACTTATAAGATATGTTTTCTTTGTTCTGTTTATCCATTCAACCTCTCGGTGAAATCGATTTTATGACTGTCAAACACAATCTCTTCGTCGAGAGCGCATTGGCAGTCTCGTAAAATACGGGATTATTTTCATATCCTTACAAACGGTCAAAGTACATTAATACGTGGATTAAGTCTTGCTATGTAAATGCGCGCGGCACACCCTTGCATGCCTACACACAGCAAGTGACAAATGCTTTTGTCGCTATTGATCCAGAGGTATAAACTGTCCGTGTCGGTATTCACATTCATACAAGTTCTTTCACGTACCTGCACCCTGCTCGAAGGTAATGCCTTTGGGCAGTGTACGAACGGTGGACACATCGCACAGGGCAGACTTCGCGTATGTTCCTGTAAGAGATCCTGAGAGATACACATGGTCACCCACAGAAACAGTGTTCACATTTTTACCGACTGCTTGAACAACACCTGCAGCATCGGCTCCAGGTGTGTACGGAAGTTGGGGTTTTCGAGCATATGTCCCTGATCTGTATGTATTTGTGTCTATACATGAGTACATCTATTTACACTGATGTTAAAGTAGAGGTATGCTCGTAGGTACAGCGTGTACGACACCTACTATATCCATCTAGTGTGCATGATCGGTACCATGTGATATATTTCTGACGTGTATGGGTGTACGTGCATGAGAGAGCCTTATGTATGCATGATGCGTACATCGAAGGCAACGACTTGAACGACACAGCAGTCTGTGTATATGTATGGAATATGAATCCAAAATTCTACCTGATGTAAGTATCCACCGGGTTAACACCAGCAGCCTTAACTGCGACCAATACCTGTCCCTCACCGACTGAGGGTGTAGGTACCTCTTCCAGAGATAACACCTCCGGCCCACCGAACGCGTGTACCACACATGCTAAATATTTCTGTTCAGTGTCATGAGTTTCAGTGCAGTTTGAAAGTGTTCGAGTTTGAGTGAAAGCTTACGTAGCTAGGTAACTTACAGCATAGTATAAACTACTAGTAGACACATTAGTGCTTGTATATCTGTAGTACGATGTTTGTCTGCGTACGATAAAATAGGAGCATCTCATCATATTTTGATTCATGGCTTCACTCATATGGATGTGCCATACTCATACCGGCGACACCATAGTCGACTTGAACAATTCGAATGTTAACGAGACGGGAACATTCTTAATTCGATGATGCAGAAAGCTCTATTGAATATACACATGGAACGATGCATCTTTAGATACTGCATAACATGAACCGTACACACACAGATACATACACACGTGTAAGTACGATCGAGTAATTACCAAGCATCTACTACAGCACAGACAAAGAAGAAATAAAACATGAAACAAAAACAGGCAATAGAAGACCATGCGGTTGAAGGAAAAACGAAGAAAAGTGCTTTTGAACACGACTTAGACATACATTGAACATTTGGGCTAATCGTCTTTTCCCTTACTTTATGCCACTACAACCAAAAATTTCATCCATAAATACGATGGTAAAGATTGTTTCGCGTTTAAGGTTGTCACAAGAGGAAACGAATAGCGAGGGCATTAAGGCTTTGAAACGTAGAGGAAACCTTCAGAGCCTCTCATTTCGCGGCGATGGATGTTTAACGTTTGCCACTTGTGTGTTTGTATGTCTATGTGTTCCTCTCCGTACACTTGTCTCGGTTGACATTTCCATTGGCGGACACAAATGCTTCCCTTCTACGTAACTCCTGTGCATTGATTGGCTATTGTTTGGACCTAAAAGAGACGAAATCCCGACATAAACAAACACTTCTACTCGACAGAAGTCCTTGCCTCTCTAGACATTTAACATGTTACACTCGTCGCTTGTCCCTTAAAAACGTTTAGCATCACAAGTCTTTGCTCCTCAAGACATGTAGCAGATAGACTCATCACAAGCCCTTGCCCCTCAAGACATTTTACAGATACACTCGACGCTTACCCTCAATTTACCCTCAATCCTTCAGTCTCAATATGCTGTGGCATTCGCAACTGCATGAATGCACACGTGCACGATTTGGTTCACAACCTCGTTTGTGCTTTAGAGTGTTTGGTCCCTGTACAGTTGATTTGGGGCTATACACGGTCAAACCCATGCGTAAATTGAAGCACAGGAATCGTGCAATGCAATTTAAATTGACAACAATCCAAAATTCATACGTACGTAATAAAACTGTTAGGTTCTCTCATACTAAATAAGAGTATTAATGTTGTCGGACTACGCACTGCAAATTCAAAACTTTACACAATCATTCAGTTTGAAAGCAGTGCCAGTACAACAGTTCATTGTAGTAGAACTTTGTAATATAAGTACCCTTTGATTCATCTATATATAGAATGAATATGTTATCACTATATTATTGAATACTATTAATAAACTACGAATTAATACTATTAATGAATTGATGTGTGGTTAAAAATAGTTATTCTAAATAGTTATTCTATACCCTCCCCTCCTCCCCACGCCTTATGTGGAAAAAGCCAATTGAAATCAAAATAAATATCTGTGGCAAAGCATGATTTGCGTACGGATTTGTAAACTCTATAAAAAAGAAGATATCATTGGTTTATAAAATTAGATCTCTATGGCGGGTAAACTAACAACCCTGTCTCATATGGCCCAATTGTAATGGCACCACACAGGCGTTTCCTTAAAAGGTTCTATCTATTCATTTCACTTCTATTCCTCATCTGGAGAGACCACATTAGTTTAACCTTTTGCATAATTTGCAACGAATTCCAAGTAAGCAAACAGCAAAATACTTGGGAAGGGAATGTAGGTGAGTTAAAGATGACGGAGTTTACCAGTGCATAATATACGAAAGAGAAAAAAATATGGTCAGATGTTGTTGTCATACCAGAGTACGAAAGAAGTTCATACAAACATAACAACTTAAATGCTTCATCTTCCAAGAATGTTCTATATTCTTATATCTTCCTATGCTGTCTTACCGTAGTTCGAAATGTAGTTCGAAATGTACAGTTTGAAATAACTCTCCGAAGAGGTATTTATTTTTGAATTATAGGCATGATCAATGATTATGTACAACAAAAATACGACGATAACCCGTATTGCACAGAGGTGGAACAAAACACTGTACTATCGACTTGTCAAGTTTGTCCATCAGGTCTTCTTTTGCTTTAATATAGAACACTCTGTGTAGAGAGTGATGGCTCTTTTTACATAATAGATATTAAGTACGTATAGTCGTACACTGTTTCTTATTATTTACAATTTTGATTTCTTTATCAAGCAGATCTTTACCTGTGGTGACCTTATTCAATAATCTTTTAAGCTTCCTATGTGCCAGATGACGAGGGCGGGACGTTCCTTTGGCTTTCTCATACAACCCACATGCGTTACACAACGTCTCTCCCCTCTCATTCCTTCTCCACGTTTTCTCGTCAAAAATGCAGCAGTTAGCACACGCGACCATTCCGGGATGTTTCTCTGTACTGCTACCTGGATATACAAGGGGTACATACTTTTGCACATCGTCAAGCAATGTAGTGGCAGTGCAGTCTGGCGAGGTTGCTGGGGTCATTCTGGTGGATCCCAAGAATTGCACAACATTGTTAACTTCATCTGTGAGTACTGGTGTTGCGTTCCGCGAAACGGGGTGACTAACTTCATCTGTGAACGCTGGCGTTGCATTTTGTGACACCGGTTCACTCTTGTTCTCGTTAGACATGCCCTCCAAGGGAATCATTGAATCTATCAAACTTGTTGCGTCGACGTCGACGTCACTAGCATCGCAGGCACACTCAGAAGACGAAAACATAGAATTCGATGACATTGACGTGAATGATGATGTGCGCGTCGATATATTTCCGCCGTCGTTATAGGTCCCCAAACGTTGACCCATATTGAATTCAAAATCACACGAAAGACATTCCAAGCTATTCAATTGCGTGAGAGGTGTCAGAGCATCTGCCAAAGATGACCAGACAGAGACCTCCTCTCTGGTTGATATACTAGACTCGTCCACACCATCTATCGTACTTAACCGGTCGAACGTGAAATCACTTGTAAGCGACGAGGCAAGATCATCAAGACGGGTTATGCTTCTCTTAAAATCACTTTGTTGAATGTCATCCGACTTCGATGGATCATGACTCACATCTTGAAGTTTACTTGCATTGTGTTCGGGATTGTAGACGTAGGACGGTACGAACAGGGCTTGGTCAGAGCAGTATGGCAAGGGTGGTATATTTTGAAGTGATGAAGGTTGATATTGTAGGGTATTCGTGTTCATTCCGGGCACTGCTAAAGACAAAAAACCAGGTACTGATGAGGACGATAATACTGGTATTTGTTGGTAATCTGTCATTGGCCGCTGTGTGTTGAGAAGAGGCAGGGCTCCCATCGTGTTGGTAATATTCATAAAATTTGAGTTCTGCAATAGAGACTGTGTAGTACATTGCAGCTCTGAAGAACTGTGGCAGGAACTGCACTCTGTCTGTTGCACCAGATTCGTAGTAATGTCCTTCTGTGATACAATTTCCAAGTTGACAACCCCAAAGTGTTCATGCTTGTGTTCACTATTTGATGATGTAAAGGTTTTTGTCTTCTTACGTGGAGCCCAGTCAACAAAGACAATACCCGCTTGCCGCGCTCTATGTGTCATACTTGTAACACGTTCCTATACTACTTCACTAACAGCAACCCTGTGCTGTTTATATATTTACGACTTGTGGCGGTAGGATGTGGAAGAATGAAGTTTTTTGGATTATATGTTTCCATGGTCATTTGTGCGTACACCCCAGTCGCAAATGCAAGTGCGATTGTGGTGAACTGAATAATGGTTTTTAAAATGTAACTTTGCAAAAAAATCCATTGGACATCCTGTTTCAGATTAGATGTACAACCGGAGTAATATGTTTCGCCTGGTGACCTTTCCACAGTTCGACAAGAGGTTGACGTTGAGTTGTATTTAAGTTGTTTTAAGTACTCGGAGATATGCAGATATAAAACCGCATGAATGACTTGCCGAAACGACACTGTGCTATCTATATTCCGTAGATGTGTGCTTTGCCCAAAAAAACAAAATTCTCTCACAAGGCATTATACAGAAAACCGTTCGTTAATTTGCATGCTTTCAGGAAATACATACACACACGCACACACACATACGTAACGTACATACACATTTGATTGTGTACACAACATGAACCGCATTGCAACGTCCACAATTTAGTAAACTCAAGTCTCAACACTATTAGTACACTCAAGTCTCAACACTCGTGTCCCAACGTGTCCCAACGTATTGGAAACGATAGGGCAGCATCTCAGTGCGTCCAATAAGACTGACAATACGCCAAACATCGTAATCCCCATTCCTATCTTTTACTCATTTACTCTCATTTACTCTTTTCTACTCATTATTTTAACAAAACACCTACGAACTTCCATACATATTACAGATTCAATTGAGATCATGGGTATACTAGAAAACTGAGCGGAAGGAGTCATACACAGTTATTTATGTGTCATTCTACCCTGTTACTCCTAGGTTAAAATAAGTATACTTCATTCGTTAAAACTTGAAAATATTACTCCAAACTTCCTCCCGGAATCACTTTCACCTACAGCAAATGCGTACGTAATTCAATCAATAGGACATCGTCGTGGTATTTCATTGGCGTACGAATAGGGCTTCTTACTCTTCTGATTTTAAAGGACGTTTATTGATATTTCCTAATACATTTTACTTTTTTAATTGTTAATCTGTGGAACGAACGTCATTCCCGATAGTTAAGAAAGAGAAGGAAACACAAGCACACTTGCTTTAAACAATTTTTAAAGTCATAAATGTATGCAATGAATGCATTCATGTATATAATGGAAAGGTAGGGAGACATCTCTTAATTACACTTCAAAAGTTGTTATTCTTGGTTGCAGGTATAGATATTAGAAGACAGAGATCACCACACTCGTGGATGTAATATTTATGTATATAAGCATAGAGTGGAAAATGCGAGACATCACCCCACTTTAAAAGCTCTGCGTGTGACTCTATGCCTGTTCGGCTATGTGGTCATTTAAAGTTAAATTCCGGTCTGACTGTCGGTATTTATCAAAACGTCAATTTCTGCTGAGAGCTGACCGGGACATAGAATTGTGAACAGGATAAAGAAAAGATTCAAGACGTGATTTAAACCTTTAATTAATCACCAATATCTCTGACGTTCTTATAGTGGTTGCAGCTTCAAATAGAAGTGCTATGAAAGTAGAATTCTTTTACGTGTCAGATAGAGATATGACCGTGCATTGGAGTATACAAAATTATTTATGTCGATCAGGGAGGAGAGTTCGAGTAACCGCTTGTTTAAATAGCGTAACACTCAATGGTTATGTCGAGTCAGTCGGTTTTGCAATTATGCATTTTGCAGTACAATTTCTTGAGTACATTAATTTGCTCTAAACTATACTGCGAACTAAATGACGATAAAAGTAATTATTAGTGTAGTATCTTCCTAGATTTGCATACTTTATATATTTCATGCGTAGGAGACCCTTCGTCCTAGAACGTATAATATTACACAGCTGAACACAATGTTGTTCTCAATACGAAATGATATATGCATATAGGAGAGCGGAGACATAAAGAAAGAACATCCAGCTATTCAATTGCATTCAATTTTTTATAAACTGCATCTAATTTGGCCAGATTCTGGTTTCAAGCAACAAGAAACCCTTTTACCCTTTAGACAACATTATTTAAAAAAATGCACAGACAACGTAACTATTATGCCTAAATGCAGACGAAGGAAATGCTTGCGTTTATAGAGTACATTAAAGGCTGCGAAGACGTTGTTGTGAGAAGGAAATGCTTGCGTTTATAGAGTACATTAAAGGCTGCGAAGACGTTGTTGTGAGCCATATCTTTTATTCCGTGCCCATTTTACCTGTAACCCCCTTTCCGCCCTCCTGTGTTTCGCTTCCTAAACCTCCCTGGATCTACAGTACATTCTGAATAGATTCATAGGTGTGCATGGGGGGAAACTTCAACTTTGAACTTCGCGAAGTCGGAAACCTATATTGCGCGAGCGGTGAGAAATTGTTTTCCAGACAACTCACACAAACTGCTTAGTTCACGCATTTAACCAGCGGCTACAGTTTAATACATCCAACCTCCTCTTCTTTATTATCCCCTTATCATGAAAAGTTATTTTAACACGATAATCAAATATTGTCTCCGAGCCCAAGATTCGAACGAAACTTCGTTGTCTGTCAATGTATACGAAACGAGTGCGACAAGTGCGAACAAGGGACAGCTCGTATCCTAGTATCTTGTCTTGCGTTGTTGTTTTCCAACCACCCTTTAATTATTGTGTATAGTAGTAGTAGTATATCAGAGACCCTGCTACGAGATATTACGAAGTTTAAGGCAGCTCGATTACTCAAATGTACAAATGGTTACCTGGAAAACCAGTCAAAATACTTCTCTCCAATTTGGATTTAATGCGTCTATCATGTATTAGGTGTGACAAACCTCTATATATTTCGTAAATGAAACTTGCCACATAATTGAAGACAGAAGTATATAAATCCAAGTTTGCCCTTTGACGTGACCTGAGTTCACTAATACAACAAAACATGATAATAGTTTTCATGATCGACTCTTCAGTCAATTGTCCTTAAATATTAAGAAATCAGTACATATATTTGTAATAGCCGTTGCAACGTTGTCTTTGATTTATCCAAGGTTTAACCTGGAACGTAAATCTTGCATTTAAGCATAAAAGAGAGGAAAGGCAAAATTGGTACTTCTTCCTGTGACAGATAGAAGTGAATTAGGATTGCCATATGTTTAGAAGTGATACATTAACACAGGCACGTTTACGATTTACACCATGCGTTCACTTGGGTAGCGAACAAATATCAAGTCTTTCTTGCTCGTGGTTGACAGTTAACTGACATGCATACGTATTATGTTCAATCTGTATGCATTTATGTGAATGTATCTTGCTATAGGTATCGTGTGTATGCCTCATTCATATACACATGGCCTCACGACCAACACCCAGCCACAGTCGGGCAGTAATTATAATCTACACATCTCCGAGTTTGTAAACACTTGAATATGACATCACGAGTGTGATAGGTGCGAATCTATGAACACAAATCGTCAGATGCATATTTTGAATTATAGTTCTTACAACACAGTCCATCGGCGTACACATTGTTGGCTACTTTCGACATCAGATGGTAGTAGATGACGGTGGAAATTTGACCTTGTTACTCTCCATAACATGGCCAAGCAAGGAGGCGAGGTTGAACAAACTTCTTGTGTACGGAATAGATATATCTATAAATATAAGAGCGAGTGACGGACAGGTGGGCGAGTGAGTGCATGTAAGCTTGATCCAACGTGCACAACGGAACTGAAAAACTTCTTCGTATGGAACAGTTGTTCCAATGTGTCTTTGTACTAGGCGCATGCAAGCTGACGCGTACGTATGCATGCAATCTAAAAAGATACTAGCTAAACACTTTCATAACAGGGTTTAGGTTTAACACATAAACAAATATATTTAGTAAATACATATTGTAAATCGGACATACCGTACACGCGAATATACATGCAGACGTCTGCATCAATCATACAGTAACTACGTAAACACATAGACGCACGTTCTGAAATGAAGTACTACATATTATACGTACATTAAATGATCGCACATGTACAGGCGGATGTACATATTTGTGAATACAACAAGATGGGTCATTCGTTGCTGTTCAGGTCTGTACACACATACACATACACATACACCCGCACGTATACGCACACACCGGTTAGACCAGCGAGTTCTACCACGCTTCCGAGAAGCCCATCAATCTCCATTGGTTTTCCATTCTCGACGTCCTGTAAAAAAAACGTTGCGAAGATCTTCATAACACTATAAGATAAACAACATACTCACGACACGCATAAGCAGAACGGACACGTACAGGCCGTATGAAACAATCATGCAAATCCCCGCACACTGAAATTATTGACGCCTTCGCGAATACATCCATCTTTACCGAATCTAATACAGTCACACCATGCACGCAACACGGATATGCACCAAAAGCAAATTTGTTTTACCATAACACACAGAGGTACACCACTAATGAGTTTCTTGCTACGCTCAAGCATGCTGTAGAAAAATGGCACTGTGCACCCCCCTCCCCCTCCCCGAAACAAGCACTGGCACACAACGAAAGCATAGGTATGAACGTAACAGATATACATACCGTGAGCATGGACGTTTTGTGATGACCTACAGACGAAGCACCATTGATTCGTTTCTCCCTACTCACTCGTAGTGTTAGGCCTAGAATATCACCCACAGCCTCCATTTCACTCATAACATGGTTAATTAATTCGCGGCCAGTCGGAAACTCGCACATTTCTCTTAATGTTGCATGCGTTAATGCTGAGATGGGATTAAAGGCCACACTACCATACAATTTCAGCCATATTTCTGAACGAATATCTGGTAGAATGGGCGATTTGAAACCGGCATTGATCTGTGTTTCGAAAGTTGCACGGATGTGAGTAAATGCATATGCACGATCTTTACGTAAAGAGTACACGCACGCATATAGTGCGTGGGTAGTCTTTGTTTCTCCCATGGTACTGCAGAACATTGCTCATGCCTCCGACACAGATACACCAGCGTGGTGTATCAAGTTTACGCATACAAGTATGTGTGTGTTGTGGGCGACGTATCGTACTAGTAGGCGAACATAAAACACGAACGGCTGTATATTTTGTATACATGTCAAGTGTTACTTTTCTTTTAATTCATACCCCAATAACCACACACAAGAAATCTAACCCTTCAATATGAACAAATTAACCGCGCGGTGTTATCTCGACTCACTCTTTCGAATATGGCACGGTTTGTATATACAACATGTACCCTTGACATAATCTTTCGAAGATGGCACAGTTGACTCTAAACAACACGCAACACTCAATGGCTGCAGTGCCGTTAAGACATCTCCAAAGGAACAAACTCTTGATATGCTATTGACCAGATGTTTTCTAAACACACAAGCCCATGCATAAACATAAACATACCAGCATGTCGCTCAAGTCTTTAACCCTCTGCGTGCTCACATCACCGTTAAGCTCACCAACAGGAAATCGAATGTTCTCAATATGTTCAACATGTCCAGGCGAGGCTACCTTCGCAGCTGGATATGACACACATCCAATCACACGTGTGGGGTCTATGCCCTTAAATAATGCACCATGTGAATCAACCGAACGTACAACAGTGTTTGCAAAAGATTCAAGTTTTGAATGGTTGTAGCATTCCTGGAAAAACCACCACGGAATCCCGTTCTGTGTCGTCATGACCACAGTCTTATCTCCAATCATCGTACTTGCATTGATGTCTGCGAGTATAGTTTCAATTTGATGGCCTTTCAATCCAACTACCACAACGTTTTGCTCGCTCACGCTCTTAACATCCGACGTGTATATACAATCTAGTCCGTGCGTGTTGTAAGAAGTGCCGTCATGCATTGTGAGGCTAAATCCGTGGTCTTTCATTGCAGCAAGATGAGGCCCACGTGCGACGAAGGTTACTCTATGTCCCGCTACTGCTAACCTTACTCCTAGAAGCCCACCAATGGCACCAGCACCGAGAATACAGACTCGTTTTGAGGTGATTGTCATTCCCTCCATGATAATGTTGAAAGTCTACAATCGTGATATACAAGAGTTGTGGACACTTTACACTATTGCACGCACTAGCACATAAAATATAATCACATTCAACATACAACACTTTTTTTTATACAAAAAAGGTACTTTGAATGAACGTCTAGACGGGTATATAGTGAGCAAGCGCACTTAAGAGAGGAAAGAAGAACGTTACTTGTAAGGCTAACGAAGCACTTCGCTTCACGAGCTGTGTTTGCAAACATAACACGACGCGATGGCAATCCATTGGCTGTGACCCCATCGATGCACAATCAGTTCAGTAATACACAGTGTACGACATCCAATAATTAACGACGAAACTAAACAAATTAAAACACTGACGACTCCGTATGAATTGGTAGTATTTTAATTTATGACACGGAATAAACGACATATCGAGTTTCTAACATCTGTCGCGTGCAAGCCACGTGCACACACACATACACACACACACACATACACACAACACACGTATAAACCAACAAAATACATACCGTTGTACCAAACGTACGGCGTCGCTACCAGTAGCTTTAGTATGGTCTCTTGCATGAAGGAGGGCGACCGGCCAACAACTATGCCTTCATCTACATCTACAGGAGTAGTTCCAGATGTAGACATTGCCTTGCCAACACCTAACCAGGAACCTACAGACACAGGCATCACTTCATTCACGCATCTATCCACCAATAAAAATAGCACTTTACGAATAGATTCACCTACTATCAAGACCATAACCAGAGATACGGAAATGCACACAATATCAGCTGTAAAACCTGAGCCTTATCGATTAGCAGAGAAAAATCGCAAGTCTACATGTGCATTTGCAGACACCATTGCGGAGAATGTAATAGCGAAGTGGAGGCAAGTAACGCATACAACTGAATCTGATCCATTACCTAGTCAAACAGTACTTGCAGGGTTTGTCTTAAGGCATGAGAAAGAAGGCACTGACCCTATATTTGAGGTAGTATTAGAAAATCTTTGTATTGCATTAACACATTTGTTTGTATACAGTTCATGTAGGTATGCATATGGTAGTGTTGTCCTATTATGTTCGTCACGTCGTGGTCGAGTGTTTGAGTGAATCACCGAGAGTTTCATACATGAATACTCTTACAGTAAATCTTTTGTGTGCGCAAGTGTATGATCATGGTGGTAAATCTGATTTGACTAAAGTACTATTTGCAATATGTACGGCAAGTTGGTCCTTGATTAATCGCCAGTACAGCTACTATTACTTTTAAGTCTAATCTAAACGAAAATTAAACGTTCATCTGTACGTGAAGTAGCTAATATGTTTGTAGCTATTTTTTTGCTGATATACTGATTAGCATTAATGAGTATCTCATCTTTGTTTGCGTTGTTCGCCAGTATTGCTCTTTGGTGCTAAATCTAAAAAGTTCCACTTTCAAAATATGGGAATTGTCTGCTTGTTTGAACCAAACATAGTCTACTCTTCAATCCAGGCGATGTCAATAAATGTTTACGTGCGTGGTCTATGTGCATGAGAGAGTCAGTTTGTAACTGTGGAGAGATGGCTGACTACGTCTTTCATGTATACTTGTGTTGGGATATCATGAAAACAGCAGCAAAGTGCAGAAATTGTCGTATATACACTCCTACGTGTTTATTCCCGTATTCTTATGCACACACAAAAATAAAATCTACACGTAGGTCGTTGCATTGGGTCTTGGTACAAAATTTCTCCCACAGGAAGTTATCCGTAAGGATCCTCTGGGCACGCGCGTGCGTGACTGTCACGCGGAGGTGCTTGCGAGGCGTGCGCTAGTGGCCTACCTCTATCGACAAGTGGAATGTTTCTATTCATGTGTATGTATACGCCTATGATACATTAACTTACGTGCACACCTACCTGCACTGACGCACACATCCCAAATCGACAACGAACATCAAAACACTTACCTACTACAACACAGATGCCATTGGATACCCCCCACCCAACTACTTACACTTCACAATGCCATCTTAAACACGAGCTATGGTCATCAAGTGGCCATTACAGGAATTCATGTGAGACTCCAATATACGTCACAAACATGTATACGCATGTACAGCTATATGCACTCACACCTTGCTCCTACACAGGTAAATACTGCGAATTGCATACTTGAAAAGAGCGCTGAAGGGCGTTTGCGTGTGAGACCATCCACTACTATACATCTGTACACAAGTTCACAACCATGTGGAAATGCCTCCATGAAGCGCTGGGCTAAAACCAAGCACCAATATTTTGACGCCTCGCTTGGAAGGTACTAAATCGAATACGTTCATTTTCTGTATTCAAGCATGCAAACTACCTCCATATACCGTACTAAGAGCAAGGTGATGTATATCTGACTATCTATGCGCCTGAACACAACTCAACAGTGTGGCAGTTCTCAATACAATGGTGGGACAAAGAACTGGACTTTATTCTGCTATATCTATATGTGCACACACGATCTAGACTTAACATTTGCATGCATACACATGTACAGAAACGATCCACCGCCAAACGAGGCGCATACGCGAATGGATTTCTCGAATCGCGCCATAGGCCAAATCGCAATGTTGGTCAAAAAAGACGCAAGCGTAGACGCAGAGATGATAGCTGCGGCTGTGGAGAAAGAATTTGGAAGTAAGAAATCCCAGAATTTAGCCAAGAGGGGCCGGAAATTAAAATCCATAAATAATATTAAGGGCGAAGTATTTAGTCAGAAAGCTGAGTGCGCGGATGAGGGCTTGTGTGGAGTTGGAGGAAGGGCTGATATCGTGGATAGGGAAACGAGAACAAAAAGACTGATAAATGGCGAATTTGTGCCCACAATCTCAACTGCCCATGTGGATACTCCATCCACTCCACCGCCAACCTCGAGCAAATTCACATACACAGACATAAACATAAATTCTACCTCTAACACGAACATAGCCGCCGATACAGGCACCATTCCAATTACAAGGGCAAATAGCGATATAGAATCACTCACACCTTCATCAACGCAATCGGCTTCTTCGATAAACACTGACATGAGCGAATACATCAATTCAAAGACAAAGACAAAGCCAGTCAAGAACAGCAATGGCAGAGTAGCCGAAGAAGCAAACGAGCACATAAGCACAAGTGCCGCATTCGCTACGAAAACAGAAACTGTAAAGGCTATGGTGTCTATTGCATGTGATAAAGATGGTACTATCCCTCCTGGTACAGCTCCTAGTGGATATGGCCTTGGCTATCTCAAGACTTGCAGTGATAAAATTGCCAAGTGGAATGTGCTTGGTTTGCAGGTACATACCTGTATACGTGCAAACGAACGCAAAGTATAATTCGAGTGCGATCTATTAGCATTGTTGGTATCTCTGATCATATTTGGCTGTATGTGTATCAGAAGTTCGCGCTCACTCGTATGTCGTATTTATGTAAATTGATACACATACACTCACCTACCCTCACGCATACGTATATACAGGGTGGGCTTCTGTCACACTATCTTCACCCTGTGTTCATGTCATCTCTCACTGTTGGACGTAAGTTCTCTGAAGTTCACTGTCGTAGGGCAATGTGCTGTAGACTCGAGAGCGGCGGGAGGGGTGGGAGAGGAAGAGGCCGAGGAAGGGGCAACGTTCGGTTCAGCAGACAAACGCAGAAGAATGCAGATGCACACGGCATGCGTGAAAATCCAAAAGAGGATGAAAATAGGGTAATAACATACTCCCCATTGGAAACAACAGAGGCATCAACGCCCATCTCACCAACAACACGCACACACAAGCCAACTCCTACGCACTTGCACAGTAAACCTCAAACAACTCAAATAGATGCACGGGTACACACACCCGAAAACGCAGAATATACTCAAATCAACCATCCTCGCTTCATGGGCACCGCTGTAAAGCTGGATAAGGGTATTATGACAATGGAGGACGGAGCAGTATTTGGAAATCAAGCCTTTATATGGAGTGCATGCATAGGTGTATGTGTATGCCGTATATGCGAGATTAGTCAACTTTTTGAAACAATCAATACCGCCACCAAATTCACAGCCAACACAAACAGAGTTTGCGGAGGAGAATATATTGCAACCAACAGTGGTTATGTGGAGATTGGGGCTTGCTATCACTCTGCGAACCAAATGCAAGAGAGCGTGTGTCACAGTTCGGATAATAATGCTGGTGAGAATGGGCAAACGAGAGAAGCAGGCTATATGAACTTGAATGAACGTATGGATGAGAGTTTCACTGGCGAAGCGAGTGAGAGTATTTGCAATCGTGAGATCGCTGAGGATGTAGTAATAAGTGAATACTCCACACAAAGATGCTTTAAACGGTTTTTGCTGTTGGAATCACTATCTTCACGCTCACATCCTTACTTACACACGCGCTCGCATGTACAAACCAACATGCCTACAAACAGTATTGAACATGTATCACGTGATCAATTGCGAGAGTGGAAGCGTTTATGTGGTGGTGGCGGGTATGAAGCTACTAAAAACTGGTTATATAGTGATAGAACTTGTTTTGAGGGCTGGCGACTTGACGAATAGCGTATTGTTAACTTCACATTTCATGTGTATAAATAATAATTAGTTCATATATACACGCGAATGCTTTAACACCGTACGCAAGAATACGTACGTTTTTACAAAATCTTGCAATAAGATATCATTCAGTGCACGTTATGAAGCTGTCTAAACGTGGTATTCCTATAGGGAAGATAAAATTTGAATTCGTTTCCACACTTGATTGCTTTTATACTGCTGGCACCTCTGCTTTGTACTCAATGCAGTACCTGCACCTGCATTCAGAACCACTATCCCCATACCCGGCAACTACGTAGAATTGGCATATATCTTAAGCCATTCAGAACACTCAAAAACTTTAATAAGTACCAGATGGATGTCAGATACATGTTATAAACAATCATAGGACGAGAAGACAAAGCCAGATATAATTGCAAAGGATTCACCACTTTACTTGAACAAAAACACTACAAACAAAATAGTGTGTTTTGTGGTTACGTAAATTTAAACTTCCAATCGTCCTGGTTTGCATTGGGTTGTGTCAATGCTAGCAAAAGTGAGATGTCGAACTGAAAAGTTCTTTTATTTATCTATTATCCTAATAATGTTGCTGCATAATTTCTATATTTTATACAGTATTCTATGGTATTTGGGAATATACTTGGTTTATATATGCCCTCGGGGTATGTGTATGATTGTGTACGCACAATAATATATTCCACTGAGTACATACACGGGATACACATGTTTATGAGTTGTCTAAAGTTTTATAGAATATATACACATAGGATAACATGTGTGAGCAGATTTATGGGTACACGTATATGCTTCTTATGTGTATATAGTATGTATAGTGTACGTGTACTTATAGATGGTATACGTGCATATAGCTACAACTGTATGCATGCAGGGGTGTATGCGAATGTACGTATATGCGTACATGCATTTAGCCCATAGCTTTGATAGATAAGGACTCATTCATTTCTTTCCGATCTTCCAAATTTTCAATTTGAAGCCAAACACTTCCGAAAGCACAGTAGAAAACGCGGAAAGGACCACAACACGAGTAATATTATATAACATTGGCGACATAGACATCCCGCTGTACGTGTGTTGTGGGTGTGAATGAGAATGATTCAACTTTGTGCGTTTGAGGAAGTCTAGGCATTGCCACTTGCCATCTCCTATGCTGTACGCGACCTATATATGATGTTTGTGATCGATTCGAATACGCGTGTCTCTCGCGGTTACTGCATGCAAACGTCTGTATCGATCCATATTACTATACTTGGACAAATATATGCATTCGTATGTGTGTGACAATACCTGATCTTGTACGGGCTTTCGAGGTCTTTAAGAAGTGAAGAGATCTTGTTTAGTACATTGTTACAAATACCCAGTTCTTCTTTCTTGTGAGGGGCCTGCTCCAGTCTCAAATATACATTAATCTGCATTTGACATAAAATGGTGTTATGAACGCACCTGTACGCTTGTATACGTATTCTCATACGCACAAGCGTGTAAGCTTGCAGACTCAATATAGAATGTGTATTGTATAGAAACAGAAATGTACAGGCATGCACCCGAAGATAAGTGACGACGCAGACAAAGATACATGCAATACCACACGACGGATGCACTGTAATACAAACACAGTGCATACATGCACACATCTTCGCATACATACCTGTTCAGTGGTAAGCAAAGATTGACTCTGAAACTTCTTGTTTATATGTGAACCCAATGTCATAAATCTTAGTAAGTAAACGGATAGCATAAATGCCCTGTGTGGCACAAGAAAAGAAACAACGTTGGTGAAAAGTATCAACGAATGGGTTCACTCCTCGGGCATTGTGCTGGGAAACATGCTCTTTATCATGAACCGCTGCATTCCCGTCTGTTTTCAATGGCGAAACATTTCAATATTGGGTTCCTGTACTTAGTGAGAAACGAATGAAAATTGACCGAACAACTGGTTCGTTCCTCCAAGGTATTCCACCTCCGCTACACACTTGTATATACATGTGTGTTTCAGTGTCAACACTCAAGTGCTTGTATGAGCACACAATTTGTTTGGTATGTATATTATACATATATCAATATAGTCAGAAACGGCGATAAAATGCAGAGTGCTAGATGGATTTCATAAAACAGCATTCGCACACGGGCCAATACACGTACATACTATAATTCTATACATACCATACAACAGTTTGCCAGTCAGATACAGTAAGAAGAAGGCCTGCGTGACCAGTGGTAGATTTAATACTAATCATGCCTACCAAGAAAAGTACCAGGATAAAACTAAGACTTACAATCGTGTCTACACTCCTTTGCGGACCTTTCCGCTTGAGGAAGGAGCGTAGTGACAGCCACATCTTTATGTTGGTTATCTGTATAGGAATGGGCATACATGTGTTTTACATATGTTCCACGCCACAGCCAATGCGAATTCTTAGAGCTATGTTACACACCATTATGTATAGTACCCCACGCATGGTCTTCAAAGTATCCTTCCCACCAAGCGTCTATGGGATGCACACATACACATGAGCGCACATTCAAACATTATACCTTATGCAAGCGGAAGTGTGGTAGACCATATCGTCTCCCTCTACGTGCAGATGTTAGAGCGGAAAAATATTTTGCATACAAAAACCGCTGAAAGTATGTGTGTTCGGCCACGGCTAACGCAAATACTACGCAGAAACCGCACAGAAATGTACCAAGAGCCGAGGATAAGACAATTAACCAGGATACGAAGCTGTCTCCGAAGGCACTAGTGAGAACCTATGTGAGTATATGAATACATGAGTGCTTATACTGAATATTATTGTTAGCGCAGTGAAGAGGATTAACTACATTATCACCACAGGTACGTTAGAAGCGCATTCATGAGAGGATTAAAGGAGAAAAATACGTGTAAGTGAGAAAACGTTTACAGTATAGATTAGAACATTTAAGTATGAGCCACACATAATAGTACCTTATGGTGGTTTATAAAGGCATCGCATCTATGCGAACTTTTCTATCTACACACGCATACCTGTCTCCAATCCGCTACACCATCCAATACTAAAAACATATTTCCCGAGTCGTACAATCGTTTCATGATTGGAAGTAACGCAGACAAAAGCGCCAATGATGTACCAACGTATAGAAATCGCTTGTTCTCGGGAACTACATCCACTGTGTGCGACATGTGTGCACAGGGTGAGTGTTGTGCGTCAGCTCATGTGTGCGCGTGCGATGCTTAATGCGCTGTATGCACGTGCATTTAAGTATGCGGTATATCATTGGATATGTTGTACTGGTGTAAATATAAAATGTACCCTTGTTAAGAATCATTTGACCGATCTGGCCCAAATTCATCTCCAGCTTATGAGGTTCGTCATCATCATCGTAAAGCTACCATATGCGGACATACATGACAATTATCAGTGAGTTGGTGATTGTATGTGTGTTGATGCATCTACAGGGTGCGGGACGCACAAATTCATTTGACACATGCTATATGCATATACACAACTCGAAAGAACGGCCCTACTCACATCCGTACCATAGCATTAACTTTTACATTCATTCCTAGTTGATCTCGAAATATCTCGGCTTGGTCATTGACTTGGTGTTCTTCTTCATCGTCGTCATCGTCATCATCACTCTCTATACATAAGTTATTAAGTTCATGTAATGTAAGATTATGCAAAAATCTAAGAACGTACTAGAATGAAGTGTATGTCTTTTAAGTCCATCAGTACGTATAGACATATATTTATGAGTGCGTTAATGTGAATACTATCGACATTTATGAATGCATGAGTGAGCCAAAGTACGACGTAAATTGTCTGAATTTCGTTTGGTTGCGTCTGTTCATATCTTTATGAGCAATGGATGGAATTGCATCTGCCAAACAAGAGTAACACTCATACGCTGATACATACATACATATATCAATAACCCAGCATACACATATTCGGTATTTTCTAACAAATTTACATCATACTACCTGAGCTTAAACCTCCTCCGCCTATTCCTGCCCATTTTCCTACGGGTGCGGTTCTAGGTACTTCGCTCATCTTTTCAAATTTCGTAGCTGCTACAGATGCATACATGATAGATAACAACACCAGCACTACCAAGGGAAACGCGACCTGTACATTTGTTTAGTATAAATACATCTCTTGTGTTCAATATGATATCTACGTACATCTATGTATGTTACATGGTAAATAACAACACGCGTACTAGTACCAACAAGGCAACTAGAGATATTCGTCTCAGGCGTGAGTATACACGGGTTTATATATGTGTGTGCTTGATGTGTCTATTCGTACGAGTGTGATGAATTATAACTCTAGCACCGCCATCGGCAAGACAGCTTGGCGTTAGTATAAAAGGTTGTGTTCGTCATGTTCCTCACATGTGTAATCCATGAACATATTCTCGTCTACGTATTTCAACCTCCACAATAGCACAACGTTTGGAGGCCCTCACTAAACTTTTGCATTCACACAAAGCAATAGTTTATGTGAAATACGGGCGCAAACCACTCATCGTGAAAGCAACCAGGAATACAAGTACATACATCTCGTGCACTTGACATCCATTATATCAACTTTCAAAAATATAATATATGGGCAAATTTATACACATTCATACATGCATCTATGACAATACATATACTTACACTATCGTGATTCTTGCGTGAAGCATGTGCAGAGTAAACCAAATAGCACAAAAGTATAATATATACATGATACCCGCCACATTGATAAGATTTTAGACAGCACTTCTGAATTTAAGAATCTAATAACGTATTAGCACACATCAATGTGTATCAGCACTTCATAGACTTCCTTTACCTATATACATGCACATATATCTACGATCAAAGATATGAACATATACTTGGTACATACTTCCACAATGGTGAGATCTGCAAAGGCATCTGGATTGTCCAAATATGTAATAAGAGATGCACAGTGAGCGCAGTAAAACAAAGCAGCCGCAAAAAACTCAATTGTGCTGATATCTAAAGCCCACCACTCGCGAAACAGCGGAAAGAAAAGTACTCTAAAGAAACCTGTGCCACGAAGGGTATGTGTGTGGGCGCAGCTGTGTTACAAGAGCAACTATATCATTATTTGCAATAACTGAGGCTTGACGAATGCAAAATACTGCAAAGCAAAGTATCTCAGCGTTAAATGTGTCTGTTCTTTGTACATTATATATATACATATATGTATATACGCAATTGCAGAGTGCCTCAGTGACCCCGAATTACAGCGAAGATCACGCATACCTTGATTAAGTCTTTGACTGCCGCCTGATGGTTTGGCTTTGGAAAAAGTAGATCCTCGTACGAGATCAATGTCAATGAAGTTCACCCGTTCCTATCATTTTTAAAACGACGATAGTGACACATCAATATATGCATACTTTATATGACATATAGCAAAAGGTACATGTGGTAGACCGAAAGTGCATTGGCGTGTGCTGGCAGGAGTATACGCATACATTGTTGGCAATAGTACGCCCATGTACACGAGCCTCTTATCATTCGGGAAAACGTGCATGTGTGTGCACGGTTACCAGATGTACATATTACCTTATCTCCATTTCTCTTTGTACCCTTATATTCCTTATTTGGTTTCCGTTGCTTCATCGATATGAGCATAGGTGTATGACTCTCAACTGCCTTCTCCCAGTTAGCTTTATCATAATCACTAATACGTTCTTTAAACTGAGATATAGACAATATTCGATTCCGAGCACTGGGTCTGTTTGTATATAGGCAGGTATGTATGTGTGTACATATATATATATAGATGTGAATAATACTGTCCGTTAAGCGTTCTGTGCTCAACCTTACTGAATGTGGTATACATGTGTGCAAAAATGAACCCCTGCATATGTATCTGCGCAGTTTATATTATGCTTTGAGATAATTCGTACATGTGTACGCCTGTGTGGTTAACGATATGGGTGGAGAGTTGTGTGCCTTGTGTGGTGTGTGTAGGTGCTAATGTGCACCCCTTCATTGTTGTACACATTAATTTATGGTTGATGCACAAATTCAAGTATATACTTGTGTAGGAATACATACGAAATTGTATAACATGCCAACACAATAACAATGAAACAAACCCACATTCTCACCACGAAATATCACAAACTCTCACACATAGGCATATACCATATACTTAAGAATGTAAATGCAAACGACGAACCTTTTGCGCCCACGCAGTATATTAACACCTCCACGCTGTCCTGATGGTTGTACACGGTCGATAGAAATCATAGACCGTGTGCGATTGAATACATTCTTCAATGATCGAGACGTTTGATCTTTGCTGTAAATATCCCCCGTTATTTCATCCTGCGAGTGTGGATGTGTTGTAGAATGTTTGTATGTACAGGTGGAGCTTTTAATATAATTGTTTACGTTTTCACTCTCTACACGAGTTTGCAAGTGCAGGCGCGTGACATCGTGCATTCGTTTGCGGGGTCGTGTACTTGGATGCCGTGTGGTGTGGTGTGTGTATATGTCACATGACTTACGCTAGAGTACGAGCTAAACGTGTGAGAATATAATATAGTAGTATTAGCCCTGGACCTATAATCACTTCTTACATAACAGTTGATCGATCTTGACCACCGATCCGTACTTATTGTAACAAATAAACACTTTGATCGCCCACACGCACGAGTAAGGCACCATTCGCCCGTACGCACCCGCACGACACGCAAATTTTACTCATAAATTAGTGGTTCAAGCTTGTCATTCGTGTTTGTGACGACTGCTGATTGCATGACAATTCTTTGCGCGTGTGTGTATAAGAGGTCGTGTGGATATATATACCATTATATCAGGACTACCAAGGTTGGGAGATGAGATTTGCGATGTGAGACCTCGATATCGACCAGATCTACACACAAGACCACGAAACGGTACATTTGTGTGAATGATGGTGCTCGCCATACATCGAAAGACGAACAAATACATGTAAGCATGGGCATATGTATTGCTTGTTTGCGGTATGTAAAAATTCACAGAAGAGTTGTACAAGCACAATCTATATATAAGTAGGTGTATGTTTGTGAATGAAGCTGCAAACATGCATAACAACGATACATACCCAAAATTTCTATCTACCGCAAAGAACTCTGATGTTTCTGGCAAAGGGCTTGTGTATCTATCTCCGCGTGGTGTCCACGTGTGACTGTTTACAAGATCCCCTGGTTTTAACATTGATTCACTATTGGTGGACTTTACTTCGCCAGATTTCGTCCTGTTGTGAATTGTATCTGTTGTACCTGTCTGTATGTTCGTAAATATATGAACAGCGTGAGTATGTATATATGTACACGAGAAGATTGTTTTATAACATACGTTCGATTGTGGAAATCTCTCTTCGCCCTAGCTTTATGTACACTAATCTTTTCACCCGGTTTAGTGTACTTGTTCATGTGAACACGACAGCACTTGTGCATATGTGCGGTATTTGCGTACGTGTATAAGTAGATATTGCTCGCGTTCATACGTATACTGGATATATGAGCTACGTGGATATATATTTGTTTGAGAATGACGAGGTTACTGTTGTTCGTTATACTTTCTGAATATATGCATATGTTCGTATCGACACATGTTGTGAAATATATTCATGGAACAGTGATATGATATTGTGTATCTCGAATCTTTCATAAACTATACTGTACTTCTCCTTCATATTGGGTGCAAGCTTGTATATCTTATATACGTAACTTGTTCAAGTATACAAGCATTCACATGTAAGCATATGTGCGTAGACGCGGGGACGCCGAGTTACAGCACATTCATGTACTTTGGAACATGGGAAAGTAAGTTATCGTATAGGTAAATCTATTTGTGTATACACTAATATTTTGCGGTATAAGTGCATCTATGGTGGAATGCATGAGTGCGTATGCTTTCGAATACCTTTTGGTTCAATTTAAGTGGGGAAAGAGATGGTTTGGAAACGAATGACTCTGGTATAGATTTGGGTCGTCGATGGCGAAAACTCCTGCCGATTTCGACCTAGATGGACAGATGTAGATATATGAGAGCAGGATTTCATATGATGTATGTGTGACGTTGCGCATCTTCATACTACATAAAGATATCACTAAACACGCCTTTTGAGGGTTCTACCAATGCAACTTGGTTTTAAACGTTCCATGCTTTCCACCCCCACACCTTCAATTTAACGATATAAACATGCAAAAGAAGGCCTTCATATTACGCAATTCACATGATGCCGTCTTCTCATTTAATCAACTAGTGATAGTATGTGACAAACGTATAAATTCGAAATCCTCTGTGGACTACATTAACCACCTTGATTGCCGTGTCCTCTTCAAAATTATCAACTGTATCCGACAGGTCATACTCCTCTATCTCATCCAGTGTGGTCTTCGGACTGAGCACTATATGTGCATTATCGGGCTTCATTTTTTAGTATCCTCGAGGTAACCGCGTGTTTACGTATGGAAGTGTACATACATTTGATGTCGAAGTGTGTGAACCGTGTCTTGGTTCCCGTTTAGGCGTATCCTACACGCATGTAGAAGTAGACGTAGGATACATATAGATTAGGAATATGCGTGGATGCGTATATTATATTAGAAAACGTGTAGTAATTAAAGAGTATTGTATGTTGAAATGTACGCGAGTTCGTGTATGTCGAAATTGTACCATACGTTTGGAAATTGCGCATAAACGCATAGACCACTACAAGATTGACTATACGTGTAGGCAGAGTGAAATTTCTAGTTCGGAGTGCCACTGGGTGATCGTGTGTGTGCGTGAGATGAGTGTATTTGTGTATATATGTGTGTATTCGTGTGTGTGGGTAGATGGGTGGGTGTGTGTGTGTATGTGTGTGTATATCTATATGAGTGTGTATGTTTGTGTCTGTGCGTGTGCATGTGTGATTTATGTGTTGTGTTGTGTGGTGTGTTGTCCACCGTTATCCTTCTTCGCAGCCATTAATTTCATGTGTTTCCATTGGCTTAATGTTAATATGTATTTTTAGATACTGTTAAGTGTTGTAGTCGAAATGCGTTATCAACGTAAACGCTAAGTAAGTGTCAGTGTCGAGTAGCCAAGTGACACATGTCTACAAATGTTGCGATTGCCCTCCCAATATACAAGCTGAACAAAAAAGAAAACAACCTTTTGATACGTACACCGACGTACGAAATCACCAGATATGCGCTGTTCACTTCAGTTCAATACACGTCCATAGCGATTCGTATAGACACTCATGTCTAATCCACATCTGCACCCTTCACGTTTCGTTGTAATTGCGAACGACAGCTGATGTATAGATGCTGTATTGTATTGTCACGTTGTTGATAGAAAACGGACCATGCTGTCTACTGTTAAAGTTGATTTAGGATGTTTAATATGCAGTCAAACTTAACGTGTAATGTGTCTTCACGATCTGTCCCACGAAACCATTTCTCTTTTGCTTGATTGTATTTTTATCTGATGCGTATACATGTATGTGCTCACAAGACACTGTAGACGATCCTTAGACAAACTGGCATTGGCGGTGGGTTGAGGAGGAGCCCATGGGTTGTATTTATCGTGGTCTCGTCCCTCATAGTACATTGGACGATTAGAAGGGATTTTCTGTTTGTACTAATTCAACTCAAACGGGCTGCGTCCACGTCTGCACGTACCCTTGGCCAGTTTACGTAGCCTTGATCGGTCGTCCAATCACTGTGATCCCAGAGATTGTTGGACAAATTCTTTCTCGCCATCGCCATTTCGAATTCTCACTCACCCAAGGTAAGAGTCGGCTTTCCATGGCAGCTTACCCGAATCTTACACTAATGAGAACCGAACTGGGCTCTTTGGTTTCAAGTTGTTAATTTCCCAATGCTAGCTGTACCTAATGTTCAAGTGTAGCTACTGCTAGCAATTTAGACACGAAATTGATTCGCATGAGCATCATGATGCTTTTGGTACATACAAACACAAACACTCACAAACATTATTAATATAGAACCCAGTATATGTTTGCACGTTTGATGTATATCGTGATGATATCGCATGAACGGACGCATCGCATAATGTTAGATCCATACATCAAAAAGGCTATTAAGCATTGGAAATGTATAACACATATATATGAGTGTCCAATCTAAAATGAACTGCAATACAAGTTCACTCAGCGCTGTGTCTCGAACTTTTGGAAGATAGACGTCTTAATATGTTGACAGGAAACTAAAATTAAGCAGGTTTTGTTCATATTGAAATCCATACTCTCGATCTTATTTGCAGTAGCTGGAGTAGAGCAACATTAAGGGTGGTACTGAATTGCGAATCTGGAATTCTTTAATTTATCTCTACAGAAATAAAAAGTGTATGAAGAATCTGGTTGCTATAGATTGTTCCTTGCATCTCTGTTAGCATACCATATGCATTATTATTACTTCAAACCGTTAAGTCCTCGCTTTATAAACTGTTCGGAGCGTTGCGCCATTGTGGTATACGGTTTGCTAGTACTAGTCGGTCGAACCACAATTATATACGCAAGTACCGATGCTAATATTTCAGCGTAATCAGTTTATCTTGTAAGAGACGCAGCTTAGCGTGACATTTGTAAAGCAGAGTATATCTATCCAACTCGGAAACGCAACGAACATGGTACCGATCATTCATTTGGGAGGTACGATTGCGACTCAAAATATCAAGCGTCGGTCCGGGTAAACTACGAGCGTTAACGTACAGGTTCAGAAGGAAGGTTTTAGTATTAAAACCTAGATCCATGTTACCCCCATCACTTACGCAGAAGCGTAGACCTTAGGTTCGAACTTCGAACTTCGTTGCAGGCTCAGGGAACAAACATCATTCACTATTTGCCAAGGTACTGCAAAATGGGGCCACTTTTTGACACTTCCCTTGTACGATGCTTCCTACCCACTTGTCTTTTGTTCTTGAGCGAATGTAAAGAACAATAGAGAACGCTACCAATTGACTTGTTCGCTGGCCAATCTACGCAGACTTCAAGAAGGCGCAGATGGGGGATACTCATCACATATTTAGAACGCTATTGCTTACGTGACGAGCATATGGAGACTATCAAGCAAGGCATGGTTGTAATGAGGGCCAATGGGCCTATTTTGTTAGTATCATGTGAAGATGTATGAATGTAAGTATATTAAGCTTCCCCGTTCATTAGTTGTTATATTTGCGTATTCAATCGAAAGTACAGTTATATATATATTTAAATATCACCCCGCTACGGTTGGCTATCCTCAATGTTTTTAAATTCTACATCAGCACAAATCTTGAAAATTTATCACTGCCAGTAGCGTACTCATCCTGTAATGGTTTGCCTGAGATGTCATAAAACCGTAGTTTGGAACAAGTAGAAAGCCTTGAAGGCAAATTAGCACGTGCTGAACTTGGTTAACAACTAGGGTGGCAAATCCCCCCCTACTATCACCAGTCAACATTAATTCGTACATCAAACTATTATGTTCTTCACTACCACGTTCTAGGTGATTATTTATAAGCTCTACTCGTTAGTAAAGCTCTACTTATAATATTTCAAAGCTATATAATAACAACAACAGCAACGCAAATAACAACAACAGCAACGCAAATTTCAAGACCAGCATTGGCTGTGGGTTCTATAAATGTATGGTTAAAACAGTTATGTAAAGGAAATACACACTATGCTACCTTCATCCTGCATGCCAAGGTCAAATATTTCCAGTAGGTGCAGGGTGTCCAATTTGTTACATATGGACGAAGTGTGTGTTCGTACATGGACTCGCAATGCCCCTCAAAACACAGTTTATCGTATGACTAGTGGTGTAAAACGTGAGGAGCCATATTGTCTATCCCGCACAAGAAAGCTTTTGGAAGAAGAAAGTGAAAACGCAGTAGAAGCCAGAGGGACCCCCACAGCAATAGTGAGAAACACATTGAATAGGGTTGAGAATGCACATTCCCGCATCGCACATAATGTGAATTCAATGGACAATTGCGACAGTAAGTGGACAGCAGTGGGATCCATAAATTTGAACGTGGAAGACTTTATTAGCTCATCGGATGAGGATAACGATGAATGGGATGAAGAGTGGGAATCGAATCCCTCATACGCATATGCTGATGACTACGTAGACACTGGTGTAAAACAAAGTAATAACCCGATAGTGCAGGATGATTATGTCGTTTTGGATGATGCATGGCATTTAAATGACAGCAATTGGATAAGTAGTTTATCTACTCTGTTCAGAATAGCGGGTCGGTGAATAACATACAAGTGTTACGTACAGGTTTACCGAGCTCTTGAATATACCATGAATATAGCAATGAACGTAAAATATGAAAGTAAATATATTAGACCATTCACGCGCTCCAGCATGTATGAATTTTCTTTTATTTTTGTTCGGTTGACAGCTCCTGGACGTGGATTCGCAGACCAGGCAGTCGTGGCAAAGTTGCTTTACTTCATATGATTGATGTAGTTGACAAATTCTTTTGTCCTAACTTCACATGTATCTATCGGACGATAAACCAAATGCCATCCTTTAATAAGTAATCTGACAACAGTAGGCACATCAATATTGTTGGAAATTCGTAATGCCAACATGAACGCTTAATCTCCCCTTGTCAAATCTGAAATGTATTTCCATGAACTTGATTTTGCGAAACAGGCTGATCCACTCACTCTGTGAGTCATACATGATGTACGATAATACGACAAACCCCGAAATATAACATGTGAAGACACATTCGGCGTTCACGTTTACGCACACCTCCCTCTCGGCGGATTGTATGACGAACAGCACAAACATTAATAGTATAAGATTGGTATTTATTTTCATAAAATTATTATTGGTGTGAACGACTTACTGATCTTGTGGTCAGAGTGATGAAAATTGAAGATTTTCATTTGGCTGTGTATCTGATTTGACTTAGCTGAGCGTGGCCTACACCCAATGATCACCAGGGCCTTTGGTTAAACTGAAGTTGTTCATATAAACACTTGCTAACATATCATGCACTGTTTCATTTAATTACCTAAGTACTACACTTCCAAGCGCATTGAAATTGCTTGAAACAGTTGAGACTTTACAGCAGAAATCGGTTAAGGATAACAAGCATGCCATGGGATGTATCAACAAAATATCAGTAGAAAACAATTTCATCGCAACAGTGACTAGACAGATATCCTTAATGGCACCCAAACATCATGGAATAACGCAGAAAAATGAACTCTATGGAAGTCGGCGTGCGAAATCCAGATCAAATTCAAGGGTGAACCGTATCCCTCACTTCGCTGCCTATCCACATCCACGTGACTCCACAGACTGTGATCCTGTTTGTAGGACAAAAAAGCTGAGAATGGACGGGTTTGGCGTGGAGAATATTTTGAACTATGGTACACCCAGGAAGGCTCGTGTAGTCCAGTTCAATGTTTTCGGAACGCACAAGCCCAATGTTCGTTTATATTAAATCTAAATCAACGCGATAGGTAATAGTTATACAAGATGCGATATACATCATTGGGATCAATGAGATCTTTATCGCCGTATATGACCGGAATACTTGTGTGGAATACCACAATGGCTTAACGAAAATGTGATTTTGCAAAGTGCGGGAATGATAGATTTCTTCCGTTTTACATTGTAAAAATTTACATTAGAAAGGTCAATCATGATTCGACTATGGAAAGAAGCACTAGTACATACCTCCGCATGTGAAATAAGTAGGAACTGTTATATGTTTAAACTGTGGGACTATGAACACGGGGAGCCGTTTATAAGAGAAGAACGGTTTCGTTTATAAATTAATAGGACAGAACGGCGGTGTAATTCCCATAGCGGAGCTGAAACTCAACAGTAGTAGTATTGGTTCTTCACATATATGTTTGTTGAATATTTTACCTTGTAATGCTAACGTAGAACGTATTTAAATATAAATACCCGTAGTTGAATACTCACCATTCAAATTCAAATCTGGTGTTGCGTACAATTCAATACAATACGCCTCTCATATGCTTTAGAAATGAGAATTTTTAGGCATCGAGATCATGTCTACCATCTACTTGGAGTAGTACTTCCAACGAATGTGTGATTGAAAGTTACGATTGATATGACTACCGTTTTGTGATATTTATTATATAATGTCTGTTCTCATATTGGAAATACAGAGACATTTTTACGTACATCTATCTAAGCAATGTAGAAAGTGACACTCTCGTTACGGTTATCGGGCTCAACCATGTATTAGTTACATCAAACATTGTTCATACGGTGACTGATCATATAGAATCAATAATGGGAGGTAACAGAAAATTGAGGGGTCCAAGTTATTTCTCGTAAGAGGCCAAATTTTGGTACAAACTCGTGTGTTTTTGGTGCGAAACAAAATGGACAAAATTCTGTTAGATTTGCTCAAATATAAAGAACTAATGAAACAAAAACGTGCCACGTCTCCTTGGGAAGACACAAATATCCAAAAAAAGATTTAATACTAATAGGGAAATCGCGCACTGGTCGCCATCGCCCTGAGCTCACTGGACATGCTCTCGACTACGGCTCCGAAATTTCATCGCCTTTTCTTCTCCTCCAGCCATTATTTCGTTCCCCGTTCCTCAACAATTTTGTAGATTGACACGTCCGAACATTTTCACTTTGTATGCAACATGAACTCAACATATTGCAATAATTGCGAGAAAAGCTGTAGAATAATATATATATGAAAACCACAACCACGATTTTCATATTTCTGAACGAAACGTGCGCACAAATGTTTCCAAAGCCGGTACTCCCAATCGACTGTAACATGGTTCAGGATATACCTGAGAAACGTGAAGCGCAGATGAAAGGTGAGTTGTGCAACAAAACGTCTTCAACGTTGCAGTCTCCCAAAAATGTAACGGTTCGTTCATCTGTCTCGGATGAAAACGTAAGGATGATAAACACACCCTCTGTACCACATGTCACTACCTTCCAACGCCTTCCCGATATTCGGCACTGTATGGAAGTCAACGGGTATAGAAGTAAAAAAATTTCTATTAACCGAAGTTCACACAAGAATACCATCTCGTTCTTGGTACCCGCATACAAGGTTCCTTGTGAACATTTCCAGTTGTCCAGAGCCAAATATATGGCCCTGGATGATATTTCACCTATTCCACTTCTTCGGGCATTGCCTGGTACACCAACAAAGCCGCGGGAGCATGGATTCACGCTCCCACACGCAGAAAGACAGTTCATGACGTACGACGATCTAGACGATTTTCTTGACAGTGAAACGGACGATGAAGACTTCTCCGAGCAATTAAATAGTGAGGAGCGATGGCATGACATACATATGGATGTAATGTATGATGTACTTGGCGATATGGATATTGGAATGGAGCAGAAAACACGAGAGGATAGCACGAGTGACTCGGATGACGATGATAGTAGCGACAGTGGCATGGATGTAGACGTGGATACAGATATTAGCGAGGACACTAACACAGCGTTATCTACAACTGATGTACGAGTAGGAGATGCTGATGAAGGTTTCATGGAGGATTATCAAATGTCTACCACAAACGCAACTTGTCAGTCTGCAAAATTTGCAAAGGATGATGAATTAAAGAGTGGTCATATATTTAACTTCGGAAAGGAGTGTGAGGAGTTCGTTATCGAATCTAACGGTATCAACCTCTGTGATCTGGATCTTAAAGTTGATGAGATATACACACCGCTACGACAAAAATGTGAAAATATGAAATATTGATGTAGGCTTCTATAATTTAAACAATAGTATGTCTTGTTAGTATCAATATTAACAACTGAAGCAAATACGAACAAATTAATAATTGTAACGTAATAAACAAAATAAAAGGTTCATTCATGTGATAATTATTAGGAAAATCGTTTCAACGCTACTAGGACATCCATGCGCACGTCCTGTTCGAGTCAATAGACCGTCACATTCTCAGGCTATTTGTATGTATATATTGCCAAGTTATCTTTTTTTAGCTGCATGGTATAACGTACTTTGTATTTCGTGCAATCATTTTATTACTTTACTTTATAAGTATCCAAGTACCTACTGCTTCCTGTGAGCAGCTAATTGCGAACTAATAGCTTACTTCTTCCTCTTTACTTCAGGGTTCCTATCATAGTTCCTTCTTCCACCGTCATTTCCTAACGTGGCTGTTCATTTTGTGTACAAGCAAAACAGAAAAGAAACTGAAGAAAACAAAACCAGGACAAACGTACTCCTCGTTAATTGTACATTACCATCATGTCTTGTAGACTAAACCAGGACAAATGGGAGTGTAGCAAAAAATGATACGGCTGGCTCACTCTTCGTTAATTGTACATTACTGAGAGTAGTATAGGTCCATGCCCACGCGTCACTTGTACATATTGTGCGCATCATCAAAAATTGATCACACACACACACACACACACACACACACACACACACACACACACACACACACACACACACACACACACACACACACACACACACACACACACACACACACAAACCGCTCTCTCGTGCACCCTCTATACTGCCCACGTTCTTGAACATCGTTAATTGATACACCCAGAGCGTATACGTCTCGTTCCGAAGTTTTCACGTTCTTCGTACCTTGCGAACACATCTTTTTTCACAGCTTTCAATCATGGGTAAACGTGGTGGACGTGGGGGAAAGAAAGGTGGAAAGGGGAATGGCCGAAGAGAGAAGAGATCACGTGACGATTCTCCAAAGCAGGTGAACGCCCAGGGAAATTATGTGTCATACCCAGAGATTGTAACGGAGAATGCCCTACTCAAGGCATATTATAAGCTACACCCGAATATGATCCCTGAGGACGAGTTCGATGAATTTTATGCGACTATGAAGAAGGTAAATAATCGTAAATGTATATTCGTAAGCTGTGAAGCGGATGCCTAATATGTAGATGCATGAATATGAACGTATTCGTACGTATACATGTATGCTTGAACATTGGGAAAATCATTGGGAAAACCTTTTTGATCATTATAATCGTACAAGATGCACCTGTGTGTAACTACTAGTGCTCTTGCACGTATGCCTACTATAGTAATCACTAGACACACATATTCACATGTTTCTGTTTCTGTTTCTATTTCTTTGCGCAGTCACTTCCCGCTGCCTTCCGAATCACTGGTGGTAAGGAGAAAGCTGGATGTCTTAAGCGTATGATTGAAGAAGAGTACTTCCCCACGCTTGCTCACTTGGAGTTCGATGACGAGACGGGTCAGACATATGGGCAGCCTAAACCCATGCCCTGGTATCCCGATGGACTCGCTTACTATATGGATTGGCCTAAGTCTATCATCCGTAAACAGCCCGAACTTAAACGCTTCCATCAGTTTCTTGTGAATTCTGATCAGGTAGTTTGTTCCATTCCATTTACCTGTGCATATTTCATGTGTGGTGTATGCGTCTCTGCAACCCTATTTAAGGCATACATAGGTGCAGCATAGGTTAGATCGGCTGTGAATTGCTATTTTCTGCACTTGTTCTCATGGTGTGTTATTATTAATTATCACGGACTACAGGCGATTTCAACTGTTCTTAGGTTTGATTTGTGTATACGACTGTGTGCATATGCATAATTCGAGACTATTTGTACGTTCGTAAGTATCAACTGATTAAACGTTTATACATGCACTGCTGTATGTAAAGGTGGGTTCTATTAGCCGTCAAGAAGCCGTAAGCATGATTCCTCCAGTCGTTCTAAATGTCAAAAAAGGACATAAAGTACTTGATATGTGCGCCTCTCCAGGGTCGAAAACGAAGCAGTTAATAGAACTAGTACACGGACATGAAGTGAATATGACAGACAGCTGTGCTACCAAGGATAGAGAGTTTCCCGATGGGTTGGTAGTGGCAAATGATTTTGACCCACGACGATGCTATTTGTTGGTGCATCAGGCTTGTGCGCTAGATTCTCCTTGTTTAGTGGTGACAAATCACAATGGAATGACCTTCCCTACTATGTATAATATGCGAGCGGATGGAAGTGGACAGGATCGCTCTAGGTGCGTGTTGTTTTTTGCCTCTTTTTTGTTTTGTCAATCGATGCGTATGTTCTAGTTATGCGAGTATGTATGTGAGTTGCGTCATGTTCATGATAAAATCAGATAATATGCGTTGCATCAATATATTTCTATATGTACATTGTACATTGAACTCTTGTTAATTTCGTTACTGTTCACAACGTCAAGACGTTCTCCAATTTAGAAAACGAGCTGGTGTCGTACAAACGTAGTCATGCAGCTTTCTTGGCTTTACGTCGTACACAATGTACATGGAATATTTTTAGTGTGATGGTAAGAGAGCCAATAGATAGAAGGAAGGTCGGCACATGTACAATGTTTATACATGACATATATCCTTACTGTTGTATTCAACCCACAGGCCCATTCTATTTGACCGAGTGTTGTGTGATGTGCCCTGTAGTGGAGATGGTACTGTCCGTAAGAACGCAAATGTGTGGCAGAGGTGGTCTCCTATCGATGGACCCAACCAACATTACATACAGAAAAAGATACTTTTCAGAGGTGCTGAGGTATGTATATACGTTGCAAATATGCATCTGTACGTATGCTCAATTACGTAAAGCATTCCTATGAGAGTTGCTGAGATGTAACAATACTTGTACCATTGACGGGTGCTTTTGTAAAGGAAGCATTCGGAATACAGCGGATGCTCAATCAGTATACCTAGAGAAGCACATGCACATAGGAACATGTGTACACGTTTGCACACGTATAATCGCAAATTAACTGTTCTGACTTGGAGGAAGCGAAGTTGTAACCGAACTAGCACAAAGCATATCTCGAATACAACAAATTATATCGTACTCCTACTATCATGTTGCTATAGGTTCTGGCCGTAGGAGGAGAGCTAGTATACAGTACATGCTCAATGCACCCTGCCGAGGATGAAGCGGTTGTATGTGCCCTACTGAATAAGTATCCGGGAGCGTTTGAGTTGGTGGACGTAAGTGACCGTGTACCTGGTCTTATACACAAGAACGGTATCACTGAATGGAAAATTCAGGGCAAGGTATACATTAAACGTACTTATCTGTTTATATATTTTTTTTCTCGCAAGTCTACTTGTCTAGAGTACCTCTGTTATGTCAATGTATATTATAAGAGTCAGCACATGCGTATTTCACATACTTGTAATCTATAGCTTTGAGGTTTATACAGATGAAAGATTATCCTAGAGTACTTCTGTTTTGTCAATGTATATTGCAACACATGCGTATTTCACATACTTGTAAGCAATAGCTTTGAGGTTTATACAGATGAAAGATTATACTGAAAGAATTCACGTCATAGTATAGTAATATGTATGTGAGGGAGGGTAAACCAATGTAAGGCTCTTTTATATTCTCGTATTGTATATATGTAGTCAATGACATGTAATGAAAAAATAAAGGAATGCTTTCCGTTCTTGCCGTTTATAACTTCTATAGGTTGGGAAGACATGGGAGACGTTCAGCAAATACTCGGAAGTACCAGAACAACTACATAACCGTTTGACTAAGGATATGTTTGCACCTGGTACGTAAAAATAGATAGTCAATATCTGTGTGCGCACCTCTACACACAGTGCGGTATTTAGCTTTATGGTAGAGCTCAAGTACTATTTATAAGTTTAAGCTGGTTCTCTGAATTGTCACACCTAACATTCAAACATACAGATAACGTGAACGATTTGCATCTGGAGCGATGCGTGCGACTGTTCCCACATTTGCAGAACACTGGTGGATTCTTCGTTGCCTGTCTTCGAAAGAAACTTCCCTTAAATACGAAGGATGTCGAGCAGGTTGGAATATAAAGAATACACTTACACTCAAACCTTAGCTCATACTTTCACACACACTCATACTTTCACACACACTCAACTTTCACACACACTCATACAAACGTTACATAAAATGTGTATTCTGTATATGGGTCATTGACCGATGAATGTACATTTATATCACACGCACTCGCACGCACACATACACGCCTATGTACAGTAGTTCAGGCGGTGTGTTTAAAACACTTAAACCGATGGCCCCGCTCTCACGACAGTCACAATCTTGTAGTGGAGACTCACGCGCTCCTGTACGAGCACAGGCACAAACACACATGTTCGCCACATCCATCTAACGCTTCTATCTGCATATCCATAGGTTAAACAAGAGGAGCCATCCAAGCTGGCCAATATCGATGAGAAGGTACCTTTCACTTTTCGTAGTTATTATCTACGTCTGCAAGCACAACCCAGATGCACGTACATAAATATAAACGTGAATTCGCGTACACATATAAACGTGAGTTCGTCAACACAAATTAAAATATCAGGCGTTCATTCCAGTTCACACTCTCCTAGACACCTGTGAGCAATGAGTTTGTTATGAGGAGGAACCCAGGCATATGAAGTCAAAAATGGAGTTTCTCGTCTTCACACTAACACACTCCAAACTAAATAACAAACTCCAAACTCATTAGAGTGAATCCGACGATAAACCTAATCAACTAGTTAAACCAGATGAAAATGTCACAGAGCAGGTGGAGAAGGCTAAGGGCAACTTCGGTGAAAAAGCAGTACCTTTCAACAAGGTATATATTAGATGGGGTGTATGTGCGTGTAATCTTGCCTGCAGTTTACGTGCCTGTCGAAATTTTCTGGATTGTCCACGCCCACATCTGAACACTTTCACATTCCTTATGTGAATATGATACACAGGCAACGAATGTATGTATTTGAATTTCAGTCATCATAATATTAATGCAAAATAACAGTAAAATCTAACGAGGTATAATCATAGTACGTCATTCAACACTCAAGTCTATCTGCTTTGAATTCTGCACACTGCATTCTCAACGAAGAGAATTGTTTAGCAAAGTAAAGGTTAAAGAGTGCATATCATGAAATCACAGGCTTTATTCATGAAGAAATTTGCAGTGCGACCAGAGAAACGTTCACTGTTACAAACACAATCCCCATACTCGTACACATTCATTCATACTCATTCAATCATATGCATTGTACCCGAATATAATAGGACACTACCCTGTCCAAGAACCAGAAGGAGGCTTATCCCAATGACCCGTATTACCAGATTGAACCTAATTCCAGGGCACTAGAAGCAATGTTTAAATTCTACAAACTAGATCCGAATTTCCCATCGGACCAGCTTTTCCATCGAAAAAACCCAGCTGAAGTCTCTCCCTACGCACGCTTTTATTCGATTGTCTCTAAGACACTTAGAGATGTTCTGGTAGCAAATGCACAACTTCGGGTATGCCAGACGTGCATATGTTTATAATTATCAATAGACTCGCGCACACTTTACAAGCATGTTCGTATCATTGAGATGTGTTATTGAATATCGAGTCTGCACTGTGGGTAGATTTTATCGTAATTAGTTGTTGCGTATGTGTCTGCGTGTTTGCACATATTTAAGTATGTATGTAAGTACGTAGTGACACATCTACAATGACTGTGAAGATTATGAATGTACACCTGTGCTGAGAGAAAGTGTGCTTCAGTGTGATAAGTATGCCTGCATTAAGAAACTATGACTCCAGTCATGAATTGCGATCCTACTCATACGCTCTTATGAAGTCATCCCAAACTAGAACAACATGTTTTGACAACGCTCGTCAATATGTACATATACGTATTCGCATGTCAGGTGGTATCAGCTGGAATCAAGATATTCGAACGATCACGTCACAACAAACAACTCGCACGGGACGGTCTCCATGACTATCGAGTGGTGCAATCCGGTGCAGATCATTTTGCTCCCTATTGCAATTCTCGTTTGATTCGCTTTGGATTTGATAATACGAAACGCCTTCTTTCGCGACACGTCTGCATGAAGTACGAGTTCAAAGAGGGTGTGGAGGAACAGTACGCGGACAATTCAGGTATACGTAGAAAACACGTGTGGATACGATGTACGTATATCACGTGCTCACATACACGCACGCAAGTACGTACACGCACATAATAACCTAAATTTTTTTATAATACATTCTTTCAGAAACTGGCCCATGCCTCGTACTTTTCGATCCCAAGGCTAATGCGGACGATGAACAGAGGTATGCACGTGTAGTGTGCTATGTAGTGTCGATTTGTCGTCGTGCTGTGAGCTTTCATTGTTTCTGTAGAGACTATAGATAAACACCATGCAATAGAGCTAACCAATAACAACTCGCATATTCATGTTCCATTTTGTACTCACGTTCACACGTATACTATAATTCAACCAGATCCAAGACTACATCGTCGCTGATTATATCTGCATTTCTATCGCCTACATCGATCACCATAATGGTCAATAAGCAAGATGCATTCTCCATGCTTTTGCTATTGGTTGGTCCAACGGAGGCCCATGCAGTACGAGGTATATACGATTTTCTTGTGCAATGTGCGCGCTTGCTATTGTTCGAATATGGCTAATGCACTCATATACGTGCACATAATCATCAAGGTAGGAACACATTCTTATGAACAATTATATTTCCTGTGCAGAGGTGAACACGCTTATCACTCGCACTCATGGCTAATCTGTACCAATTTTGCAAGACTAATATATTCAGCCGCACGTTTAACCACACCATTAAACCAGAAGACGTTCTTGCCGAAGCTGCGAAGAAGGTAGCTGAAGCACACTCCCGACGTCAAATGGAAGAAGGAAGCGTTCCTGAGACAACGAACACCCCCTCATCCACGTCCACATCCACATCCACATCCACTAACGCAGCTGGCAATACCACCAATACACTGATTGACACGAACAAGCGACCTTTAGAGACCGAGGAGGTAGATGTGAAGGAGATCACAACACCCACAGTAGAATAAAAATATTTTCCTTCACTTTCATAGTAATGTTCTAAACTCCAAAGCTGACAGCCTGAGTGACCTGGATGGAAAGATGTGTAAAAAAACGCTAAGCAGTAGAAAGACGTACGAAAACAACCCCTATAGTGTTTGGTGTATTGACACATGTATGATTTTGTACTTGAACGCTCGATGTATCAGTGTACCCAGCAATGAAAAAGCTAATAAATGCAACTACAGAAGTCTGAATTTATACGAAACAGACGTTTTACCAAAGGAAATTCCTTCATGACGGTAAAACCTGGTAGTTAATTCAAAATCAAAACCCGTAGAAACATAACAAGGGTATGAACAATTCGGCTGTAAATACTAAGAGTTCCATAGAAACATCCTTCGCGAGCGATAGAGACACGTAGATTAAAACGCTACTACAATTCTGTGCACTTGTGTATTCACCTGCCATGGTAGTATAGATTGAAATATGTGCTTGTATTTTTACTACAATAAATCGCGTGAGTGACCAGTTGGATCATTTCAACAGCAAGTGATAAACATCTGAGTGCCTCAGACACCCACATGGAAGATCACGTGTCCAACCAATGTATTATCCACGTGTAATTCTGGTCAATGTAAACATACATGTAAATTACTGTTATAAACCCGTAGTTTATCGGAGCGGTCATAAACATGCATCTCGCACGTATAAGGTATGTGTACAAAACTAGTCTATTAACCATTTTACCCAGCTCGTATAACGAAACTCTATTTCCTATTCCTTATGTGCTCACAAGAGAACGATGTCCAATATGAAAGCAGTGGTGGAAGAAATTGCGTTTACAATTATTCTCTTACACGACACACATGACTAGGCAGTCCTTCGCAAGATTTATTGATTCAATGTTGTTTGAACTAAGAATCCATTTGAGACAACCATAATACCTTTTTCATCGTTCTACTCTACAAACGTATAAAATTTCACATTTCAAACATAACTGTAAGCCAATAGTATGAGTAGGACTTGCAGACATTCAACTACAATCCAATAAGTGCACAGTTATAGTGTAACCCTAAACATATTGCGTCAAAATCGTACTACCTTCTACTATATACGCTTGTGTTGCGTGCAATATGGTGTTTGCCGTACGTTACATAGGTTTGCATTGCAAACAAGTTTCATTGGTCTAATGGTGTTCGAACTGAAAATGGATCTGGGCGAAATATATTCTTCGTTGATAGTTCTGGACTTATATATACTTTATACACAGTATACTCTCACAATCAACCCGTAATTGTAAATCTACAAATTCAATTTTTCTCTAATAGAGATAGTACTGCATGAGTACTGCATGTGCATGCGTGCAAGATAACGTTGGATTCTGTCAAGACTGTTGTTTAGGTCTGTCAAAGTCCCGACTTATACACAGATTGCATGCACCCTCCCAGCCGTCCCTTGTGTACGATGCCATGCCGGAGGTGCTTACACAATCACCTGCATCTATGCGAGTATGTATTTTACGCATGAGTATTCGTGCGTGCACTTTTTGTAGTCACAAACGTGCAATGACATACACAAACAAGTAATGTATGCTGGTGAGACTAATACGGTAGATATGGTGGTACCGACTAGCAAACTGTAAAGTTTGGACAACCAGAACTTGGAAGTTTGTCAATGTGTGCTTCCCGACAGCGGACAGAAGACGTAATCTAACGAACATGTCTATGCAGAAAACACAAGCATATTCACGCTTACTGGGGGCTATATGGAGCTCAACAGCCAGATCGTAGTTCAGCAATGCGTTCACTGACTTCCCCTCTTGTAAAGTTGTGCTGTATTATAAGATGAAATAGCTCATACATTGAATATATCTATAGCTTCATGTGTAAACATATAAATATTCATACATACACCTTGATATAGGCATTAAACAAAATAGAAGGAAGGCGCATGCATCTACCTACCGGTGATCTACCTGTGGCATGAGATGTAAGTACACAGAACAGCTTTAGAGCAATAGGTAATTCACAGTAATCAACAAGAACACTACAGCAATGGTCGTAGCAGTTGAAAGCAATGATGGACACATGAAGTAAAGAAAAACTTTTGTCATCATTCAGGTGTATCTGTAAGAGAACATTCTTGTATATACTGCACTCACTTACACGTAGTGCCATGTTAGCTGTCATCCTCTTATCTGGATTCAAACACAAAAGTTTTCTAACGAAATCCATGAACTCCTGTTCTTCTTCACAATTAACATCACGGCGAAAGCTCTGTATGCAAATGACAGTCTGGTGGATTAAATAAAACTCGAGACTATATGTTGAGCTAAAAAACTGGGCCATCGAAACCTTGCTTAATGCCTCATATTAAATACTTCGTATACGCCTCGACGAATGAGTCAAGTATGAAACTTCAATTGACTAATTGTTTGGCAAAGACCGTAAACAAAGAGGTTTTGCATTAAACAACAGTCCTAAATAGGTAGCGCATATTCGCTACAGTCCTTGTCATCTCTTTCTGCAAATATTCTTATGCATTGCTCACACCCAACTCTACGCACTATCTCTGCTCAATCTATCACTCACTCTCGCATCTCCAAGTCTTGCATGACCAACACTACACTTGCAATCGTATTCAGAATTCTGCTTCGAACGGTCACACGTTATCGATATGCATAAACTTCTTCCGAAATCCAAACGTATGCCATTGCTACAAGTCGCATGCGATTTGACTACATTTGTATATAGTACAGAAAGTCTATGAATGAATTATCTCGTGTATTCAACATTCATGTACATGTGTTTTTTATGCATACCTCCAACGGTTTACATTGTTTATCCACAAAGGCAAAGCTTTCGTCATTGCTACATCCAGCAGGCCAATTCAATTTCCCATTATCAAAAAACTGTTTGCCAATATTTCTGCATGTGTTGTGTGCGTATGTGGATGTATGTATGCGTGTCCGTTTGTGGATGTATATGCGTGTATTATGGAAGTTTGTGTTTTAAAATGTATATGTACACATGCAAGGTGAGAGATGACAGTTCACACTGATACGTGCATATGAGCGTTTCACGAAACTCACGAATCTGATATGCATTGACACCAGCGTGTTTGGCACATGCTCGCACGTACGCATGAGTCTAAATATTCGACTATATGAATATAGATTGCGAATAGGGTGACGTTGCGAGCAGGAAAAAATGGTTGTCAATTGAATATACAAGGTCGACGACTATTTGTGTGGAAAGTACCCTCAATGATATTTAACGATAGGTAAGCTTGTAATACAGACATTAGAGATGTAGATTCTTGTGCACTATGAATATGCAAATATGTGAACATACATATATACCCTGAACGACAAATAATATCTTTGGTAAGCGGGGCAACGATTTTTTCGATCATGGCCAGGTGTTCGAGATTTTCATGCGTTTGAAAGAGACATTTTCCGGTATACAGCTCTATGAAGATGCAACCAATGCTCCACATATCGCAGGGTTTCCCCCATCCCATTTCTGCAAGAATTCACGTAGGAAAGACATTTTTTTATGTGTGCATCTGTATGTATGTATGTATGCATAGACACATACGAGGGGAGTTCAACATTAGAGCCAACATTGTCCTTATCGCATCATTTACCAACTTCTACTGACATAACAAACAATTAACATATGTGTGGACTTCATGTTAAATATATGGGTTTGACATGAGTTTGTGCGTTTCCGTCAAGATTCATTGTCGGTATGTACAGGCAACTATCAATATGTGTATGTGATTGTACTACTATTCCTTTCGTGTTCTTAGCATACCTAAAATGACTTCCGGGGCTCTGTAGTGGCGAGTAGACACTACACGATATCTCAGGCGATCGCTGCGGGCTACAGACCCAACATCTATCACACGTATACGACTGCCAACTAAATCGTAGTCACTTATCGTATCCTGAAAACCAATGCAAAGGACAAATGTGTATGTGTATCGTACTATTGAACATAGGTCATTATTGTTCGAAGTTTTATCACTGGCTTTGTGTCACTGGCTCACCCATGTACATACAACACTCAAACAGATCATGATCACTGGTCAGGAGAATGTGCTACATATATGAACATTTGTTGCACTTAACTGTGAATATCACACTCACTAGTCGTGTGCCCTAATGACGGGAATATGGAAGTAACGTACGTTTTGCAGTGTGTGGGTGTTGCCTTTTTGTACAGTATTGTATAACAAAAATTTTATCTAGTGCAGTATGTTATACCTGCTGATTATTTTTCGTACACGTAACTGTCACTGGATAGCTTTTGACAAGAAGAATGTTTTCTGGCTTCAAGTCCGTATGTACAAACTCGAGAGAGTGCATATCTAGTATGGATGGTATATGTGAGTCAACGGTTTTATGTAATTCAACACACAAGGCACATGCAACTATATACATGCACTCACAATATACACATATTCATACAAATGACAATTACATTACACGCGTACATACAATCAACGGCAAGAAGTAGCTGAATGCTGATTTCACGCACAATCTTGAGAGACATTGGCTGAAAGCTTCTCCCAGATAAAACATCGTACAAACTTGGGCCCAACAAATCAAACACCATACATATGTGTTTCCGATGCTCGAATGTTTCCACCATATGGATAACATGTCTGTGAGAGCGTGTGAGAGCGTGTGAGAGCGTGTGCACACGCATGAGTGTGGATATGTACTACTGTGTGCATAGATGTGTGTGTTGGTGTAGATATGGTTGTGTGGGTGGTATGTGCATGTTGGTAGATATCTTGTTGTTGTACCTGAACAATAGAAGAGACAAATGTATGCTTAAATGAACTCTCCTGCGTTAAAGTAGGATTCTGCTAGTGTGAGTGAGTGTGGGAACATATTGGTTATGATTTGAGAGTATTGTATAATGTTGTGATGTTCCTATAGATGTCGATTGGTGTAGATAAAAGCCTGGATGCGGATTTGCGGACATGTTGGGCATGTGAGTGCAGTGTCACATCTGTATTGGCCACAGTCACACTCATACCTAGCTCTTATGTTCCATTTCACTCTACCACGACAATCACTATTACAGTTCACTTTCCAACTCAAACTTAAACGTCGCAATTACAGTTCACTTTCCACACTCAAACTCAAAACGCATTTCCAATACCACACACATTCACCTAATCCTACGTCCATACACATACTCTAGTTTCTGAGCATCACATTCATGCAATTCACGTAATGCTTTGATTTCCAGGAAAGCAGCATCACGGTATTTGGTGACATTTTTTATCACTTTCACAGCCATCGATTGTTTCGTTTGTATGTTTGTACACTCCAACACTGTGGCGAATGTCCCTTTCCCCAACATTTTCTTGATTACATCTGTGTGTATTTGGCGTGCGTTAGTGAGTGTGTTTACATATCTACTTATCAATACTTACATCAGATACTCGTACATCACACGCGGTGATTCGTTTGTATATGTGCACATTGTAAGAGTTCCTTTTAATTGTATATGGCGTAATTTGTGAGTGCAAATGTATACATGTGTAGTTTGATAGATACATGCATGTATGCCACTGCAAGTTTGCGCACGGCTTTAAGCGTGTGTTCGTATACAGTATTTATATTCTCACGCATTTACAGGAGTACACAGTACATAGGAAATACCATGTATCGCTCAATAAAACGAACAAGTGCTATCACGTGCAGTTGTGTGGACGTGGATGTTGGTGTGGTTGTGATGGAGACATACATTTATCGTTCAACCTTTCTCCGCACTTGTGTCGATAGTGTCCATCGTCATAATCGTGCTTACCATCTTCATTGCTGTCAATTATTCTATATTAAACAATCATACAGTTGTTTCAGAGCTTCGTTATCACAAATATATGCTCGCTCGTCGAGTAACAGTATGAATTCACAAATGTTCGCTATCACAACTGCATTTGCGTGGGGCTGTCCGTCTGTATACACAAGCACACACACCCACATATATATATACAATTACACACACGCACACGTACATATGGCTTGCATGCAGATATAAGAACCCACCGTGTTTTCTTACGTCGGTTTTCTTCCTTCTTTTTCGCTATATCTTCAGCGGACCGTTTCTTGGATTTTCGTGCCGATGTTGGAATCTTGACAACATATTTTTCAGCACGTATATTCTGCGTTCGTCTTTTCCTTGTGCGCATTATGGGTGAATTATCCTTTATCTGCACTTTCTCCTACACATAATCAGATACACTATACTTCAGGTATATGAATATGAATCCGTTGTATACGCAGAAACGATTGGTGGCATTGTAAGAGTGATTTTGATTGTGTATATGGTCATACAATTACGTCCATGAATACGGGTTTGCGTGGATGTGTAGGGTGGGCATGGTAGTTAGCTGTGGCTATGAATTCGTGTGCATATCGGTTTGTGCATATGTGGGTGTGATGTTCACGCCGATTTGTGTATATATCGGTTTGTGCATACGTGGGTGTGAGGTTCACGCGTACGTGCTGAAGGAACTTTGCGAGTCGGGGTGGATATGAGCCTGGACAAACCCAATACATCAATAAATCTTACACTGACATTCATATCAACACTCGTGACAAGTAAAGTAAAATATGTTTCATTCATTTTGCACTTGCATACGTTAATCTGCATGAGCAAGTACACAAATATACGTACATGATAGTACACGTAAGTGTAAACTGCTTTCGAGTACAAAGAAATTTGGAAATACAGAATGCACACGTTACATACATATACGCATAATACACAGAGGAAAAAATGCACCCCACACGTATGGTCGTATTGGTCTAAACGTTGAAATACGCCCACAGCCAAAAGTACGAATAGTGATACGAATGCAGAGGAAATGCTTGTGAACACCTGAATTTCTGACATAGTTTACCTGAAGCACCTTTTGTTTGTGTGGATATAAATGATCGAATATTGCATCGTGGTCTCCATTAGCCTTCCTCTGGCGAGTAAAGCGCCTCTGGTCCATTTCAGCGTTCTGCGACTACTCGGAACTATTTAATTACGTGGTAGAGCAGGTTTTATGATGGAATAACCATGGGTGTATGTGCATGTGTATAAGTGCTTTGCTTTCAGGGATATACATGTGTGTATGTTCATGAATGCAAGTACGTGTGAGAGTGTAAGTATATGAAGGAGGGAGAGTGCGTGTTGGAATATGGGTGAGAGAGAGAGAGAGGTGTGTGTGTATGTGTGTGTGTATGTATATGTGTGTGTATGCATGTGTTGTGTGTGTGTGTGTTACATAAGGATAGTGTGTGTGTTATGTATATGTCGTGTGGTCGAATATAATTATAAATGTAGCGCAAGCGATTATTGGGTCTTCGAGGAACCGCCAAAATCCCATAGAAGCGCAAACACCATGTCACGAAGGCCTTCGAAATAGGCCGTACTTGAGTGCCTTTTTAGGGGCATTTCCCTTATCTTTCCGATCAAAGCCAAGACCACAAACATGACAAAAAAAAAAAGTAAGGAAGAATTGTACCCCGGATGAACACAGTACAATGCATACTGCCTGTGGTCGCAGCATTTTGTAAAAATTCGTAGCAAAGCCACACTTGTGCTCAACAATAGTCTTCGAATTGTAAGGTAAGAAACGGGATTGAGCACGGCAGCGAATTTTCAATAACTCAATCTTTCACACTTGGAGAGATATCGATTTCACTGTTGCAGTATTAGATATGGTATTAAGTATGTGCCAATTGGCCGCCTTCCATTGTGCCAGTGAGATTTGACAGGAATGTAGAGTGTGATCCTTCTTACAGATTCAAACCAGTTACCATCATGAAAGTGGAGTACGAGGTTGTGTGAAAGTATATAGTGAAATATTGCATACGGGATGTAAAGCACGTTCACATCTCGTCAAATCTATGACGAGTGTTGGGAACGCACATAGCACAGTCGCTGTGGCTAACATAGTTTTCTGTCTGTACAGTAATAATGATACGTACTTGGCAATACGAATGCAACTTCTGGTGCCTCTCCTATCTTCCAACATAAATGATCCGAAACAAGAAACGATACCTCTGTGCAGGTATAGATACGGTAAGCTTGCGTTCAGTAAGTCATGCAATATGAGTATTGTTGAACATTTCTGTCTGTCCAAAGAGTGAAACGAATAAGGTGTACAGAGTAACAGTCATAGAATTTGCCTGTTTTTATTACTGACTAACGTATATAAGGCATGTGTTAGCAATATTATACTATTCCCTGGATATAATCTTTTGTCCCGAAGACAATATCACTGTGCATGCACAGGTTGTATAGTTTTGATTATTTTCATCATTACCTCTGTTGAAACCATCCCGGTCATTTTGCTAATCGTATGCCAGCCATGCAGATTATCCCCACTAACACATGTCACTGCCTCCGTTGTGTCTACTTCAGTTATTACTCTGTTTCTTGGCCTATTTGGTTAGCTGTGGGTACATGAACACACTCCAGTGTGGTGATTAAGCAGTTTATCTGTAATCATATGACACGGGATCGCCTTGATATATCAATAGAATGTGTCTTACAAACTTGTGCCTTCAAATATAGCACAGGTTTCAGCCGAGTTTGTTCATAGCGGCCACATAACATCTGTACACACATATACCCACTCATACATAAATAAGAATATTACCGTCTTTTAAAAAAAAATCCAGGGCACAGACACTGTTTTCTAATTTTGTACTCAATACACACATCAGTGACCGTGTGAAAGTATTTCAGGAATTGTTCAGCTGCTCAACAGACAAATAACTGTATGGACCCCTTTCAAGAATAGTTCAGCTGCTTGAAAATAGCCTACATCGGCTTCTGTCGTATGTCAGAATAGTCCAACAAACTCGACTGGGGACAAAACTTCGGATAGCAAACAACTTATCGCAAGTACAGTCTCTTGTACGTGGTCGACATGGCTAACGCTTATGGTACATTCCATTTAACGTGGAATGAGATCTCACCGGTTGTTCCATCGGCTGCAACATGCTCCATCTTGTAACCAACACAGTCATATTTGTTGAATCTATCAGCGTGTCCATCTAAAGCTGAAATACGCAAAGCACTAGGTGTACGGGGCTATAGTCAATACCTGTACGTCGTTGGATACAAATAAATCAAGTTACAAGGCTTCTTATGTTTGTAGCCACTACAAATACAACTACACGTTCCTCTAGCACAATAGAAGCGACTTTGAGGGCTACAAGAATTTCAAAAGTGTTAATTGGAGGAGACTAAATATTGCAATGAGTTACAAACAAAACTAAGTACATATATTCACATGTAGAAGTGCTACTTGTATTGCAGTACGTTTTTGAATACATCAGGACTTTTAATATTACTCTGGAGGTTATGTACAAGTAGCCACTGGTATATCACGCACAATAAATTCATGCAGAATTCTACTCTACATACCCAACCCGTACGCATCTGCTTTTAACACCAGCATGTACAAGCTCCCACCACAGTCCATCGCTCTGTAGATTTGTTCGCGCTATGACGTGGAGACGAAACATTCACTTCTGCAACAACACGTGATCATGAACTACAGCTAGAGCTCGGCTGAATGTGTAAACTCTATCTCCCGAAGGGGAAAAGAACTCCAGCAACCGTAAGCGTGAATTCAAAGCTTTCAGTGCAGTACCTCAGTAGAATACGTTGAAATCATAAGATTTTTTTGTAATGCAGTGATTTCTACGACTACATCGTATGTCCTTTCATGTGTAGACATCGCTTGCCTTTTCTTTTGTGAGAATAAGCTCGAAGTGTTTTCTCGTTTGCTGACCATTTCGTTATACTATTGATTTGAGCAACATATATTGGCTTCTATATTTCCATGAAGAGAATTTCTACTCCTTGAGTTTGAGAGTTTCTTTATGGGTGTATGTGTACGTAAGTGTTACTTAAAATCTCAATTATTAGCATCAAAATGATCCATGTCAATTCCTACGATAACTTTTAGTGACAGCGCATCACAGTTGCAAAGAAGTATTAAATACTAAGTGAAAAGAAGGCCATCGATCATAAATTTCAACTTTCTTGTACCAACATTGTTAATAAAACAGATCGCGGATGTAAAAGAGGATCAAGTCTGCACTGTGAGACAATCTGCTAAGTACCTCAGATATTTTGGAGAGAAGGATACACCGAAGATTAATATATAAGAATGCTGTTGTGTAGGAGTGCCAGGTACGAGATCTTATTTCTTTACACTTCTCCTGAAATCTGTTGCTCCATACACCAGTTGTGTGCTTGCTACGTAGTGAGCTTCATTCGTGCTCACCAGCTGTGTTCGTGCTGCTGTCGATGTGAATGAGTTGTGAGCTTCATTTGTGCTCACTAGTTCAGTTGTATGCTCTTGTTAATGCGAGCGAGTTGTGAACTTCATTTGTGCTCGTTCACCAAACTAAATATATAATGCTTATAATTTGCCATCTAAATATAGAACACAAGAGACCGACATTACCCACACAACACCACGCCGCTAACAAGAAGCTCTTGTACATTCACACACACGCACATACACGTACATATACCATACACATACACATACACATACACACACACACACACACACACACACACACACACACACACACACACACACACACACACACACACACACACACACACACACACACACGCACATCCTCACATCCTATACATATAATCACGTTTAGCGTATACTCCTGTTGCATTGCCGCTCGAGTGTAAGTATGCCCCGGAAATACGAATCTAGGAGAAATGAAGAACGTGACGATGTCAGCGGTATGTGCACCTGCCGTGCACTCGCATTTTGTAAACGTTGGGGGTTGTTTTCACAAGTCGAGTAGGTTTGTATCTCTTTTCGTATATACTAATTGTATTCAGCTGCACTGTTAGTACCACTAACCTAAATCTTTGTTTAATGAACAAGTTTTGATGAATATCTAGCTGCGTATTAATATATTTTCGTGGTATTTAAGAGAAACTTGAGATATTCATTGTTTATATCACAATGGTTGGTTGTAACGTCTTCAAGAAGAACTTATTTACTCAGCTTTTCGTTAATCTGTACACAATTGTAACTTCAAACATACACATTTTTGTCCGCTTAAAACTACTACAAGTATAAGTTGACATTCTTAATGTTCCACAACAACGTTATTAATACGTAAGACTCACTAAATGTATGTAGTTTTTTTCAAGTCTAACTGAACCAAATATAACAATTGCAAATTAAATTGCTCATTTTTATTTAATTTCGTTTCGAATGGGAAAAAAGCCGATCGGCAAAGTAAGATGAAGAGCATCAGTGATGAGGAAGACCGTGATGCTCGTGTTCGACAAGCTGATTCAACTTACTATCGCTTACAATCACGAAAAGGTCAAGAAGGATCGCGTGAACGACGTAGTAAATCGATTGACCGACGTGACGAATCTGATTCTTCCTGTGATCGACCGGATGATGCGCGTGATCGACGTGATGATTCTCGTGATCGACGTGATGATTCTCGTGATCGACGTAGCGATTCACATGATCGACGTAGCGATTCGCATGATCGACGTAGCGATTCTCGTGATCGACGTAGTGATTCGCACGATCGACGCAGTTATTCACGTGATCGACATGATGTATCTCACGACCGACGTAGCTATACACATGCGCGACAGCAAGGGCACAGACGGGGAGGTGAAAAGGAGAGAAGAACGAGTCGTAGAAAGAGTCATTATGAAAGTAGACATAGGGATAGGTGGACTGAACGAGATGTGAAGGATACGAGAGATGGCCGGGGGCGTGAGCGTGGGCGTGAGCGACGTCGAAGTCGGTCTCGATCTAGGTCAAGGTATATGTGTGGTTCAAACGTAAATATATCACACCCATACGTGACCGTATATCGAACGATATTACATAGCCTTGTGTATGCTTACATTGCATAGGACGCGTGGCATGTAATGTGTTAAGGAAAGACTTCATGAATATCGTATGTATGTTATGGTTTTAACCAAACAAGAGCTTTTCTCTTGGTTTATCACTGTATATATGGATATAAGTGCTTGTAGTCTTATGCATTTAGCATGCATGAATGAGTCAAACAAATACATATATACATGTCACGTTAATGTAAGCATGGTTGGATCTCGTTGAGAATATGGTAGAGTTGGAAAGGAAGAAAACCAGAAGCAATACAAACAATCCTAATCATAAATACATACCTGCTTGTTGTGGTAATCTTGCATATTTACACGCGTATCGTGGGTACCCGTAGATCTGGAAACAGAGATGTAAGGAAAGGTTCGATACGAAATGGACGTACAATGTCAACCTCCCCCACGAAAGAGAGACTGAGAGACAAAGACTTGGATGCCGAAAGGGAAAAATGGGAGAAAAATCCTGCACTACGCCCGAGAAGTACATCATCGGAGAGATTGTACGTGGTTGTATTATTTGTTAATCTTACGTTATTGTGTATGTGCACACATAATACTATCATGTTCTGTTGACGTTTGTGGATGTCTGTAGGTGTGCATTTCGTGTTTGTTAGTTTCATACATACTTAGGGTAAGTTTGTTTTAAGGCGTGCTACCTATCTAGTTGAGCATTCACATACATTCGAACCTCATGACGTCTAATGGAATTTGTTGTCAAGATCTAGTACTGTGTTACGTCTGTAAATATACATAAGAACAGGTGCATCTCTATCCGCCTGTTGAACTTGAATGTTTTGTTATATTTCCGTCTTTCATTCGTTTGTGCATTCTGTTACTGAATGCTGTGCTGAAGCATGTATGTTGGTTATATATATAAGAATGCATGTAGAGTAGGATCGAATTACAATCATTTATGGATACAAGTGAATCTGTATCAGGAAGTTGCGGGTATCGAAGAATAATTAAGGATCACCTAACAACACGATGATAGTACATTTGCGTTATAAATTCAGTTGCACTAAAGAACGGTTTCAATGTAATAGTGCAATGTTTAATCGAGTTTGGAGCTCTAATACTAACAAAGATTATGTAACAGGAAGATACCGATGCTATTCACACACTCACAATCAGTCCATGTACTAATACGCCCACTCGAGCAGTTGGGCAAAGGAGAGACGCGAACGACGTATGCGACGGAATCACAGCAGGTCCCTGTCTCCTTTCGATACACGTGAGCTCTCGCCGTATACGTTGACTTCTGAAGAAGGCGATAGTAGCAGTAGTGAAAGTAGTAGTAGTGAAGACGGTATGTGTTTTATCTGTAGAGGTATACATAATGTCAGTATATCTGCTTTTATTTCGGTTGGTCGTACGTACCTCCGCAGTATGCATATATATTGTAGAAAATTGTATACTCTTTTGTCTCGTCGTCCACATTCCCAAGCTGAGCAATGCCACATTCGGAGTTGAATACTCTCACTCTGAAGACCAAGTCGTAGTGATCGCCATGTACGTTAACCTCTTTCATTTTGTGTTAGCCATTCTGTGCTTGCATTATACCGTATGGAGTGTTAAATGGAGGTGAGAGACATGAAACATTACGAGATGTAGAAGTCCATTCGAGGATATTGTAATATAGATCTTACCACTCATAGCCATAAAAACAAAACCTGCCCTCATTTTCTCATTCATACACGTCATTTCAGCATCCGAATCTAATAGTCGCGCGCTCATCCATGCCCTCGCACGCACATACGCATAAATGATGATTCCGAATGTGGTCCTTACTGGTTGTTGACTTACGCTGTTTCAATTTTATGTTCGCAGAGCGCGAAAGGCGGAGAAAAAAGAAAAAGGCCAAAGCCAAGAAGATTAAGAAATCAAGAAAACCTAAGTCGAAGAAAGAGAAAGAAAAGGGTCCTCCTGCTCGTGTTTCCGATGTATGTGTTGTCTTATAGTTAGTTTACGTGTTGATACTATACGGTAACAACACAATCCCCTGATACACTCTTTCGTGTAGATGGACTCGTAACACATTTTTATTCAATTTGGTATGGACAACCTTTGGCAGACGCATGAATAGATGTACATACGTGAATATTTATATGTGTATGACTTGTGGACATACGTCTTCTACCTCATACTAACTACAATCGGTCAAACCAATGTTTTTATGGCAGCATCTGGGAAAGAAAAAGAAGGAAACCGGTCCCCGAAGTATGATTACTGGAGAGGTTATTAAGATGAAGGTTAAAAAGACTAGTAAAGAGAAGGCAGATGAGAAAAACAGAAGCGAATTGTTGACGTTCTTGAACGAGGCGTCGTAGCGGTGGTGGTAAATAAACGTACGTACATGTCAGCAATCATATTGTACTACATTCGAGTAGAGCAGATATAAATGTGGTGGTAAATAAATGTACTTACACATCAGCAATCATGTAGTACTACGTTCGAGTAGGGTAGGTATAAATGAATGCTAAAATAAAATATTTCGTTTTGTCTGTGCGAAATAATCAAAGATCGCTTGCTAAGGATGAAAGCAACTAATGCGCATAAAATACTATGACCACTGGTGATGTGGATAATGTCCATACATCAGTACGCAAGTCTTGTGATAGCTATCGGCTACCTTTCTCTGCTCTAAATAAAACAACGCAAGTTGAGAATTCGTCTAGGGCCAACCACCACGATCGTGACCAGAATCATCCCGAGATGGGCAGTGTCCCAAAAACTTGTCCGGTCACATTATTGCAAAATTACACTGGCCAATAAGTACTCGCTCGCACTTGGGAACTTACATGAGAAAGATACCTTCCGTCACTTATGGGCAGACATTTTTAAATCTTTATTGCAAGAATACACTAGATCACTCGCACTTGGGAACTTTCATGAGAAAGATATTATGTGACACTTCACGGGAATCGCAAAATTACATTACTCACTAAGTACAAAAGCACTTGGTAACTTACAAACGGAAAAATAATATCGTCATGCATGTGATGCGTTAAGCATCTACTAATATGAACTCGTCATTTCAGTAACAATTATACACATGAGAGGAGATACCACTTGACACTTATCCACAGAGAAGAGCTGTGGACACTAGCAAGCGGAATAGGATCATTTGTAATGGCAGCGTCAACGCTTTCTATCTAGATGGTCGCATGCTGAACTTGAACTCTAGACCTGTAAGTGCTACTCAGACCAGCTAATAAAAAAGACTTATTTTTGTGACGAATAAACAAAATACCCGTAAAAAATATTGGCATGATTCTGCCCACCAGCTTTTATATTGTCCTGTGTAGTAGTAGTGAATCGGAATGATAATCTTGTACAGTACTTGGAACACGAATTACAGCAATCGTGTATTTCGTAACATTGAGTGGGATATGCAAGTATAATGTAGGACGATCGTGCATCCGTTGACTAAATTCTGGATCTGATGTGCCTACGTCGTAATTCATCCTGATATACTATAGATCGCGTAAAATTCTAACTAGACAATCAGTGATACCCCACAGTTGAAATAAAAATATTCGAGGAATAAATATAGACGTTAAGTTCCAAGTACGCCAATGGTTCATCACCAAGAACAAGCTATATTCTATCGGTTAATGCATTTCGTACCATGTACAACTGTTGTGGCCAGCCGAGAACCATTGACGTATCCAGATTATTCACAAGTTTAACCCAAGTTGGTATTATACTTGCCTTTTAGAAAGAGCCCGAATCGTTAGAGATGAAAGGACATTGGTCTGGAGATAAGAAAGTTATGCTACAACAAAACAAAATTTCCCACCTACTCGATTGAATCTGGTTAGAAAGATGACGCAAATGTGTTACACTTAGCACGACCAAAGCGCAAAGAACGAACTTTATCATCACAGGGAAACGACTCTTTGAATAATAGAAAAGTTCCCGACGGAAAGTACGCAATTGCCCATTGGGTGATCCGTTGTTCAACGGTTAAAATACCAACGCGTCAACTCTAAAGAGGTCCACTCTACATATATAATATGGAGACATCATTCATTACCACCACAATGATGGTAAAATGATGGAAAAGAAAGGTGTAGGATCGCAACACTTGTCGACAGTAAAGGAGAATGCTGAATCTATATTCGAAATTCAGGATATGAAGGAGAAGGTTGGAGCTGGTAGCGTAGGTGCGTCGTTTGCACAGAAGTTGGATATAGTACCTTGGCCAAAGGGGGTCTACACTGGATTCTCCCAGAACTTAATTGTTGGTTTAATCAGTTTTTGTTGCCCTGGTCTGTTCAATGCTTTACAAGGTTTGGGTGGCGCTGGCCAGGATAATGCCCAAGTGTCAGCGGCGATGAACGCTGCGTTATATGGCTTCTTTACCATCTTTGGGTGTTTTGGTGGTTTCTTCTTCAACATACTAGGTAACAAGATATTGCTGTTTTTTGGGGGTTTAACATACGCATTCTATTCTCTTTCGGTATTCTTATACGGCAATGATAGCTCGTATGCTGGGATGGCCATCGCGTCTAGCGCAATCCTTGGTATTGGTGCTGGTATGTTCTGGACCGCACAGGGAGCAATGACTTTATCATATTCAACTGAGAATCAAAAGGGAACTTTCACTGCTATATTCTGGATTTTCTTCAACTTGGGAGGTGTGTTTGGGGGTATACTTACTTTTATTATGAACAGAGGGAATGGAGATGGTACAGTGAGCTCAGCAACATATCATATGTTCTGTTATATGATGGTTTTTGGGGCAGTGCTGGGACTAGTACTTGTTGTTCACCCGTGCAAGGTAATCAAAGCGGACGGTTCAAATATTACATTTGAGAAAGCTGCATCTCCAAAATTAGAACTTATAAGTATTCTTCAGCTCTTCAAGAATAAGTACATGCTCTTGCTCACACCAATGATTCTTCAGTCAAATTGGTTCTACGCATATGATTTTGGTATAAACGTTACCATTTTTGACGCGGCCACTCGAGGATTGAATAGCGCACTCTTCTGGGGTATGCAGATGCTGGCTGCGTATCTTTTAGGTGTATTATTTCTCGACTCTAAGGCAATGGGCCGGCGAAAGCGTGCAATGGTTGGTCTTATCATAGTTGGTTCCTGCAATCTTGCCATGTGGATATACGCAGCTTGGCATCAGTTCACCTATAACTACGACAAGGACTCCCAGCCTAATCCCAAAATTAGCTACGAGGACGGTGGCAAATACTGGGTCTCTGCCGCCCTTTTTATGTGTATGGGTTTTACGGATGCTCTTGTTCAGACATATGCCTATTGGATTATTGGTGCCATCTCTAATTCGACAAAAGTTTTGGCTCAGTACGCAGGGTATTATAAAGGTATGCAATCTTTGGGTGCATGCGCATCATGGTTGCTTGATTTGAAACTATTATACAAATGGGAGATGGTGATCTGTATCCTTTGGGCTGTTGCCTTCCTACCGCCTACAATGGTTGTTGCTGCAATGGTCGAAGACAATACTTCTGACAGCTGTGAGCATACATGTGATACATCAGATATAACCGAAGGGAAACACGGTATAAAGGATAAAAGTGAGTACGGAAATTAAATAACTCATATGTAAAACTACAATGAGAAATAAAGGTAGTATATTGTTAGCATGTCCGAGAAGCTTGATTCCATGTTTTATATCAACCGTATGGTTTGTCGTTAGTACCTTTGGCTGACTTTACGACGGAGGTTCAGGTTGTAAATCCTGACGTTGGTCAGTATGAGCAATCAATGCGAAACTTGTTACGCACGACAGCGTGTACTCTCCATTGCCCAGAAAGAAACAACTCTGTACCGTAGGTATACTACACCGGTAAATGACAGGTTTTCTGTACAAGTGGAGTGGCTGAGCAATTTTATTTGTACATTTTCGTGCGAGTATTTACACCATATCTTGACGGCAGAGATAGTAGTAGTTTATCCTCTCAAGTTAATCATGGGCCTCAGCAATGATTTCATTTTGACATTGCCGTTTTTAGACTACTGTTGAATTTGCGTTCCCACATGTCATACGCTTCCATAAGTAACACTAAAAGACATTTATCCATCCATCTTGATACCATTTAACTTTGTTGATTCATGCATTTTCGAACTTTGAAGTGCAATGTCTAGTACGTCCTCTAGACCACAGAATGTCATCATTTGTTGAAACGGTCCCGAAGTCGACGAAACACGTGTTCTGTGCGTTTGTTCGTGCTTGTGCCTCTAGGCAGCTTGTGCTAGCAGGCAGAAGTGTTGCATATTTACGACGGACACGACAAGTCTTATCTGTGTGACTACGGAAAGGATTGTACTGCTTGGCAAGTTGTTCTCATGACAATTTGCTGTACTATATCTATCTATCTAGAAGCATTTTCTTATGCATATATGCATACTCTACGTGCGTGTGTTACTCATTGTGTGCGTGCGCTTCTAAGTACGCGTGTGCGTTCAAACAAGTGCACGTACTTTTCTTACAAACGTGTGCATGCTCGTGAACAAATGTTCAGTTGTACGTCGCTCCAGGATATACAAAACAATTGCAAAAACCCCTGATGGTATAACAGACCGCTATGTTCGCATGTGCGTGGGAACCTTGGCATGAGATTATTCTGACGAAAGTGCATTCAATGAATATCTTCCAAGACCTTACGGAATTCCGAGGCGAGTTGTGGGAGTTCGCTTAGCATGAGATTATTCTGACGAAAGTGCATCCAGTTGAATATCTTCCAAGACCTTACGAAACTCCGAGGCGAGTTGTTGGAATTCGGGGTTGTTGTGTGTGGCCAATATGGGTAGTATATCTGCTAGCAAGTCTACAACCCATGCCTACCGATGCAGTAAACACAATATTGTACAATTTAATACCAAGAGTAAAAGTCGAAGATAGGAGTGCGAATTTGCCTATAGAATGCGATGCGTAGTTCTGTTAACACTTCGTTAACACCAGGCATTATGCTGTGTTCGTAACATGCGCACGTGGGTGTACTCACAGGGTAAATCTTGTCTCTAGGTATAAGTCTCCCTCTGTCACTCATAAAACAACGAGCAAACACAGTACAACAATACCACACAAAAACTGTCCACTCAGAAAAGAAAAGACTAACACGTGTACATTTATGCGGACGATAGTGGAAGCATGAGACGAGATAAACGAAATTTGTAAGTATGATCCATAACTAGTGTTGGATTATACGTATACGAACACGCATGTACATGTACGGGTATGTGAGGTGAGCTCATACTCGTGTTCCTTTGCGCACATATGTGCCTGAGAATGTGTAGGAATATCTACCTGCGCGTGTGAATGAGAAACGTGCGCGCATAGTTACCTTGTGGTCTGCTTCATGAGAATCTTGCGAAGAAATTATATATCTGGAAAAAATGAAGGACAAATTGAAAAATAAAATGTTCAGAATGGTTATAACATACGTTAACCTAAAAACTAGGCCCGAGATCGATCGCACAATTCCACGCAGCTGTGTATTCCGTGTGTGCTCGCATATCTCATGTACACATGTATATGTCAATAGTTAAATGAGAGTAGTAGGTAGTAGGTCTCCACAACCACATGACCCTGGCATAAATCTGATACGCTCACAATCTCACGCCTGTTCCTATATAGAAGAACACAAATATACAACGCGCGTACTATACCCACACTCACACGTATATATAAAGACAAGTATATATTACACACGCACGTACACACAAACATGCCGCTTTTACAGGTGTGCCAATAATTTTCGTTTTCAGTAACAAACATACTCGTGAGCTCAATTACAACACGTACACCCATACACGCGAACAGAAAGGGAGCAACAACAAAAAGCAAACAGAAACACAAACACATGTGCAACCTTGAAGATAGCGATAAATGGTTCGCGCTGACATCCGGCGACGAATTTTGCGCTTTTCCAAGTATCAAACATATTGAGCGACATACATATCCATGCATTTCCTTCTTCATGTACCTGTAATTCTTGCAGGAAATCGATAGTAGAAGTGCCCTCAAACGGTCGGCATCATTGTGTTCAGTCTGATATCTCACGTAATCTAAGTATGTAGCTCGCCTTTCCCTCATTGTGCCAAACCTGTTTGCAAGCACAATCTGGTTCTCGAGATCGCACCGTGTGGCTACTATTTGCGTACGTAAATCTAGCATTTGTACGCCCCTGTTACATGAAAATAAGAATTATGTGTATTGGTGTGTATGTGTATATACGCATGAATATATGTACGAATGTACTTGCGTACGTATAAATGCACGATTCTTGAGTCCTGTCACTGAAACCATACCAAAATCCGTAAACGGATTACAGATCGTGATGTGCATAAACATGTCGCTCAGGGGCAACTCACATATTCCAAGTTCAGATTCAAGCTCGCTCTAGTAGATTTGTACGAACACAGAATGCATCATATACAACATACGAAATACATTCACTGCTATTGAATTGAACATACGCTACGGAGTGATAACTCCAGCGCAGGCGCGGGTATAGTTAGAAGTTTGGTGGCAAATATCCGCGCAGACAAATATGGGCAAAACACAAATCGCCACGACCTCGTATATACCACGAAATACACGCGAATGCATACCATACATACAGACGAACACAGATACACATAAGCAGAGAAATACGTACCGAGTGCCCTGCAGTGACGTCGTGAGGGCTTGAACACCACATAAGGACATGTCATCCTCACTCATACTTGAGAGTACGTCGGATACGGATGTGGTTGCGAAAGTGAACCGCTTATTATGGAAAAGAGAGGATCGCGAGATAATACTGTCACAGTCACTAACGCATATCCACTGTCGCAAATCGCCATCATGTACCCATGCTTTCTTCGATACCGTCAGAAGCAGGGGTCTGCCTGCCCGTGTGATAGACACACCTCGAAATGGGGATTCGTGTCTGAGTTCGAAATGTGCAAGAATGTTGTATCTATTAAATGCATGTTATTAATATATATATCATGTATTGGTGGTTGTACAAATTGAGCACTACCGTGGATGGATACTTAAGTGAAGACGCTCTACATGTTCTGCAATACATTACTGTGCGAACAAAATCGTATGCACATGGTCGTAGATAAACGAACACTGACTCACAAACAAATACGGCACAATATATGTATAAACAACTAGACCATTTCACACAATAAACAGCACACACCTCATAAATACATGCACAAACAAACAAAAACTTCTACCCGTTGTCATCGATGGCTGGACTAGCATCACGTATGACTCTCCAAACAGAGAGGTCATAAACAACGGCTCGCTTTGTGTCGATGTCCCACACGAAACACCGCCCTTGTGTGGTAATGGCCATTAAAAAAGTCTTTGTACATGACATAACATGTAAGGGTGCATCCAAAGACATACTCGGAAGGATTCTGTACATAATGTGTGCGGAGAAGGTACGAATGGTTTAATCGACGGCGGCACAGGCTACACTATAGTGTTTCATGATGATATCTACTCCTGTCTTGGGCACAAACTGTACGCGATATCAAGCGGAGACATGTAAGAGTCAGGCTAGATTAATACAGCGGGCGATTGTGTGTGTGACTTCATTATTCGTTTCGGTATCTGTCCGCGTACAACTACAGAAGCACGTGGAAGCATCTATGAAGAAATGTTTTGTATGTATGTTGCCACAAATTGGCCTAATTCCGCAAATATATCTGTATCATATGAGAGTACAATTGTATTCCGTTCCACCAAAAACACAGAAAGTTACCAACACGTACCAACACAACTAACGAATATTACTGCAACAAGGCCACACATGCCTCTAGGCATCTCTTACTACATATGCATCCAAACACACGCACACACACACACACACACACACACACACACACACACACACACACGCACACGCACACGCACACACACACACACACGCACACGCACACGCGCACACAAACAGACACATACATACTTGCTTCCCGTACTGTTGAGCACATGCAAAGTCCCGTCCACACATCCTAAAACTAAATATGAATCCGCCGTGCACATTGTACACACCCGTCCATCCACATACGAATCCCATATTATTGCCCCACTTACATTCAGGCATGTGATCTTAGCAACTTTGTCATCATTCATATTAATAACAACTCTATTTTTCACATGTATAGTACATTTCGTATCACCAAGTGCCATCTCACACATTAATTCCTTGGACTCCACGCATACATGCTCGTCCACAGTCTTGTCCTCCTCATGTGCTCCATCATCCATACTCATATCGAAACTCACGCCCACAGGTTTCAAACATCGACTATATCCATCCAGACCATCAGTGAAATTCATTCTATCATGCAGTTTACCTTTTACTGCAAGTTCATGACTTGCTGAAGTAGACGATGTCGAATGGCTCAGACTCAAACTGGCTTTTTTCTTTTTCTTCAACGCACCCGTTTCGCCCTGACCAACACCCGAACTTACTCTCTTCACACGACTTAAGTCTGCTGAGACAATACGAGTGGGCCTATCTACAGCTAGGGATTGTTTTGATAATACGTTAGGTAGCGTAGACTTCAAACTTGTTTGATTTGGCTGTAAATTCTCGGATGTCGATGTGCGTGCGAGTACAGGCGTGGAGACAATGACTGGGGCGCTAGTTGTATTCACCAATAGAGGTGTCGGTGCGAGCCTTCGTCGTCCCTCTTTGGTCTTCGTTTCTATCTGAAGGCGTTTGATCTCATCACCCGAAACAGGCGCAATGGCTGTGGCTGCAGGGGGTACATTAAGGGAGGTTTTTGGTGGTGTGATTGATGCGTGACTCGGTAGCTGGTCGACAGACTCGGGGATGTGGGCTTGTATTGCAACGCCAAGGCCAGTGCCAATACCATATTTCCCTTTAAGAAGCGTTTCCTATATATGTGTATGAGGTATGAACGTGTAG
>JAWQFL010000007.1:1658345-1808554 GCA_033442365.1 Creolimax fragrantissima
TATGTGTATGTATGTATGTATGTATGTATGTATGTATATATGTATGTATGCATGTATGTATGTGTGTGGGAGTTTCAGTGCTATTTATATAAACATACATACAAGTATCTTATAAAGTATCCAATAAATGCCAATACCGACACAAACTAATCTTGTATGTACACGTTTACATATACATACGTACATGTACATAAATATATACAAATAATAGACAACCACCTTTACAGATGACTATAGAAGTCATCAATGTACTGTAACACATTATTATAAATGGACATCTGCACGCAATCAATCCACAACTATCACACTATCTGACGAAAATGTCAAACAGATGTATACGTAAACAGTACTTGTGCCAACGTTGACATTGGTGCGCCTATTTCATCTGTTGTAAATTGCAACACCCCAATAGTACCATCGTGTGAACATCCCAACAATATTAATCCACAAGGACTCCAACACAAATCCAGCACTGTGTCTGCGAAAAGATCCCTTGCAGCTACGATGGCTCGGTTTTCAGCTGCCGTCCAGATACTCAATGCGTTATCTCTACTTCCTAATACGCAATATGTCTTGTACTGTTTGTCAGAACCATAGAGTCTCGGGCTCCATCTACATGTTCACATGTACAAAAACATTAGTCACTAGCAGCTCTTCTAATGCCAACCGCACACTCAAAGGTTTCTCTATTCACCCGTCATGTACTGTATGTCGGAAAGCATAGATACATATCCTTCTTCTAGGTCGTACATACGTGTATCTATATGTGTATATGTTTGAGTTGGTACGAGTATTGGTATTCTCTCCCACCCCCATTTCACGGGACATTCGCAGTCTATGTCTACATGTGGCGCGCACATGCTAGGGCATGCACTTATGGAATGTGTAAATGAATATCTAATATACTGAAACCTCTATACATGTTACAAAAAACTAATCAGAACAGGTAGTTCTTAACATTCACCACTATAAACAACATATACATCTATAAATGCTCGCCTGTATACAAACACACTCGCCTATACATATGAATGTATACGTAGATGTATGTACACACGTCAAACTCGCACCACAATATCCACAACTGTGAATGAAAACACAGACCTGGATAAGTACTTACAAATACTTGCACACACAGCACAACACCCACAACTGCGAATGAAAACACAGACTGGATAAGTACTTACAAATACTTCCAAAAAAAGGACTATATAACCACTGACTCGTATACATGAAGAATCAAAAATACCTGGAGCAAACTACAGGCGAGATGTGCCCGACGAAGGAAGGGGTTTCAGCTTTATCTACTTCCCAGTGATCTCGTCTGAGGACAGTTGCAGTAGGATATCCGCCTTTGATATATCCAGAAGTGAGTGCGAGTATAAGTTCATGGATCTACATGTACACGAATAGATGCTGGTACGTGTAGGTGCGCATGTGTATGAATATGGACATGCACATAGTGTTTGAATACGTGTGCGTTAAACAGTCGGCTGCATATGTGAATACAATATATATGAGTGCGTGTTTTGCTTGTGTAGAATATATCTACATGGGATTTTGTAAGTACGGTCATAAAACACGTATGTACACAGACATAACCATGTAAATATATATATAACTCACGCACGCAAACATATATACATATTCGCACATAAGTGTACCCGTACAAAGCAAAGCTTGCTTTAAGAAATTGTCTAACAAATAAAAAAAATCCGTCTCGAGTTGATCAAGTGAGGCCAACATTTGTTGTGGAGCCAGTACTCTACGGAAGAGTGTAAGACAAACTTATAAATGAATATGTACACGTACAAATAAGAGCATAATTTTAATGTAAAATCAAACCAGAAACATACCTGAGGAGCATTGGGGTACAGACACAAATTGACCATCCGGGGCCCATGACGGGCGCCCAAAAGTGGCTGTAGTTCCAGTCGTCGCGGAAAGGTCGCTCACACATGCTACCTGGTGCCATTCACTTGTATTCCATACCCTTATTATAGTCCACATAGTAACATACACAAATCGAAACGATGAGAATATGTAAATGCTCTCAAACCATCCAACGTACAAGCCTGCAGGTGTTGTTGCGTTTAGTGAGATCTGTTGCGTTTAGTGAGATCTGCTAGAATACAGTAATCGATATTGTTCACGTATGAAGAATTCGAACATGAATATTTGCAAAATGTTCAAGTTTGCCTTTCATCTAGATCACGGTTTGTATGCGTACATTAACACATACTATTCACATTCTCAACACTTTCCTTTCTGTCATCATTCGGCTATGATACAAGGTACATCGACCTCTTTGACCAACCAACCAAACAACCCACAGTGTACCTCTGGTCTTTGTACAGAAACGAAAAATCTTCATATATACATGACCACCAAGATGTAGGTATAAATGCGGTTTACTTTATTGTTGTTCGAAGGTGAGGAAGCAATTTCACCTCGGTTCTTGTACTTCGTGAAATCTTTTGCGAAATACAAACATACATACGTACGAACAGACCAGAACTCAAACGATATATATGTATATACCTTAAGGTATTGTCGTTCGACTGTGACACCAAGTACTTTCTAATAGGGTCAAACGAGAGCCCTTTCACGGCGTTCTTGTGGTTCGTGAGTTTGATTTTCTCGGACCACACATTATCCTTACATTGCCATATGATAATACAACTGTCAATACTACACGAGGCAAGACATGTGTCGTCGTTGGGCATCCACGCTAAATCCCGAACATCTGCATATGTAGAAGTACACAGGTGCATATATATGTATTTGTACGTACGTGAGAATAATGTACATGTGCTTGTATGTATGCTGTAGTACCATTATACATGTGCACGCGAATGTGTAATATGCATATTGCGATAGATGCTGCATTATGATTTCGTCAACCCGACCAAGGCGTGATCATCTGTGTGTGTACAGGCATATAGTCATACACACGTGTGTCAGGATGTTCAAATGAAGTATGTATTGCGCGAATATGTGCGCATGAGTTTATTTTGTATACTAATTTTACACTGCCATGCCACGCATACTTCACAGAGAGCATCCACGTCCAGGATATTTGTATTCTTTGTGTACCGGGGTATGCACGGGGCTATGTAAACTCAAACGCATTTACGGTACATATACATGTATACATGAAAATCAACCCCACTGATGTATCACAGCCATCTTTATTAACGAGATTATCGTGCAGAGTATACTCAAATGCATTCTCTCCAACAAAATTCTCTCGCACTGAAATCAGACGCAGCATCGGGTCACGTACAAGTGCAAAATAAATACACATATATAGATATGTTGCATATACACACGCTTGTGTTTGTGTTCAGGCGTGCCTTCATGTACGTATCTATATCTATGGGAAACCCTACGGATTCCACAAGCATACGGCCACGTGCCAAGTTCTATGCGTCACTCCACATGTCGTCAAATTTAAGCGTACATGCAAAACAAAAATATGTATATACATATATGTATAGACACGTCAATCAATATTGCTGTACATGTAGATATACATAGTTACCTCCGTGGTGCCCCGCGAGCCCAGACACAAGGCTCCAGTTCTCAATATCACCACCCAAGTTCGACCCAAACTCTTTTCTCTCCCAAATCATAATGCTTTTGTCATCCCCTCCTGAAGCCAGATACTTACCATCAGAAGAAAATCGAACAGTATATACAGGCCCTGTATATCATAAAACATTGAGTGAGATCCGAAACCAAATTTACACATTCTTCATTATCTGTCCCCAAGGAATTTTTTTTTGCTATACAAGTGTGCGCAAGTGTGCGGAGGCCAAAAAAACGTACACAAACATATACATCAGCTGTATATACAAACCCACCTGTATGGTTTATGATTTTACATAACATAGTCACTGACTCGACCCCTTCATCATTCACATTTTCGTCCAGAATGGCGCTCAGAGACCAAATTCTTACACTGTTATCTGTTAAGAATATTGTTAGTGCCTAGTTAGGAAATAATCATAGGATATATATACATAAATATATATATGTATGTGTGAGTGTGTACGCTTTTGTATAACTAAGTAAATCATATTAATACACACCTTCGCCACCGGTGACAATCTTTGATTCCAAAGGATGACAATCTATTGAATTAATGGGCATGCCTGTTATAGAGATTTGCAGTTGAGTACACAATTTAGTCGTAATGAATATGCAATGTACCATTTTTTACTATCTTGCTGGGTACGCTCAACAGCCAAGTGTTGCAAAAAGAAAGAATATGCGAATAGTAATACTATGACAACATTCGCATTAATATCTCATATCATAGTTCACGCATACATAGCAGCAAAGCTCACAACGTACTGTTAATACCCCGTGATCACAAAATAGCCACCTGTACACGTTAAATGTGAAGCAGCACCTCAACCAAGATCAGAAGTGAACAAAATTATACTGGTTTCGCTTAATGGATATTCACATATTTCTATATATCAACTCAGGAGCTTGTATACTTCGACAATCACATATTTAAACGTATGCACAAACATATCGTTAAACAAATCTTGTGTGTACCCAGACCGTTGTAAGAAGAATACCTTCATGGCTGATCCAGTTAGGTTTGATTATCTTCATATTTACCGGCACGACAGGAAAGTTTTATGCCGGTTGACTAGTTTCTTTGTATGTATATTTGGTTTTCGTGTGCGTGTGCTACGTGTGCGTGTTATATGTGTTCTACATATGTGTGTTATTGTTTGTTGTGTGTGTTTATATTGTGTGAGGGCTACTACTTAACATGTTCTATTGTGTGTGTCGTCTGATGTGGTAAAAAAGCGCGCCAAAAACCAACAAGAGACGAATAAACGTAGTATTTCCGCACAATTGTTACCTAAAAACGCTTTCTCAATGCACATCATGATTTGAATATGTATAGATTATATACGTTTTCCTTTTATAACACCCGCATATAACCTTCGTTTCTCCTTCCATTCTAATCATTCATACCTCATCCACTTGTTCACACATCTATTCTTCTTCTCTTTCACTCATATGACTATCCACCCACCTATCTATTCATTAAGTGTATCCATCTGTATGTCCGATCATCTCTCCCATTCTTGCTTCCATCAATTAAACCAACTAGTAATTATTGTTTTCATCCGTCCTATTCTGCTTTCATTTCTTACATTTACTGGACCAGCATTCTTCCTGTCTTATCCTCATTCTAATCATGAAGGAGATCTTCATTTGTGAAGATTACAACATCAATCATATGTCATTATTGTCCTATTCATAGGAAGAAAGTCATTCTTTCATTTATTCTTCATGAACACAATTAATTGTAAGGTGACGAAACAGAGGTTGTGCGTAATAAATGTCATTTTCGTTCTCGATTCTGCCCTTCTCTTTAATTTTGTACAGTACTTATCGGAATGTATAACTCGTATTATGATTATTCTGTAAATTGAAGTATGTTGTATATAGGTGGATTAGTTCTCCTTGCATGCTAGTCAATATTTAAAGTTATATCTTTCAGATATGTCTAGCATAGAATGTTCAATATATATATATAAAAAACTCCAGTCCCTTAGCTATAGTCTTTTTCTTCCGGCGCAAAACTGTAGTGTTCACGAAGACTAAACAGAGATCGTGGCATGTATGAAAATTTCTTGATTTGGTTCATTTTGTGAGTTTCCAGAAAGTCATACTATAAACAATACAGTACTCTGAAATATAATCGTACTTATGGCAAATAGATAGTCCACGTACTATATCGATCTCCGCTGAATTAAACGTACGACGTAAAAGAGACTGATATAATTTTACACCCCAAGTTGAATGCACACATTGTATTGCACATTCATCATTCAAGTACACCGTTCTATATTTATATTTAATGTACATTACAGAAATCAGACGCAGGCTCATGGCGGGACTAATAAAACCAAGCAAGAATACTTCTCCTCCTCCAGATACGTTTATACCAAATAACGGAGGGTGTCTGTCAGACTCAGCTATTTAAGCGAAAGAGAATGCTCCAGTAACGGTAGTCCTATATACTTTATCGTGAGCGTAAATACGATTCGCAACTTCAAAAATCACTGTTCGTGGTGCAGGTCATTTGCGTGCATATGCGGCATGTACACGTGTGCGTATTTGTGAGTGAGGGAATGGATATAAATATGTGCCTAAAATACCCGAGTGGCCCATACAACGGCGGTTCTCGAGTACAAGAAAAAGTTAGCCATCTAGCGCAAAACTAGAATCACTCACCCATTATATTTACAACACCGGCGTAATCTGTGAACATCATCATGAACTCACTTATTCTTCTGATACAGATTAGTATGTACTACGCAATGCCAGAATTACTTTTGAGATATTTTGGTGCCCAACATTTTTGCCATAGCTACAGCTTGTGCCTTCGCGCCAGCATTGTCAAGCTGTTGTCGTGCGCTACCTGTTTACGTTCGAAAGAACGCGTGCATTGATACGTATAGAAGGTATACGATCATCTATTAGTATGTTGCATACAGTTTGTACATTGGTTCGTTTGTGCTAGTATAGCAGACTCAATACAATAGTTCAGAAATACAAAAAAACAAAACAGATTATATTGAAATACATGAGAAACCCATTTGCGGCAAGATGGAACTGACCGTCAAGCGTGAAACAAACACACTTTACGTCAGGTATGTGCTTAGGTGCACCACATATAGTTATGAACTTGATATATGAATGATATATATAAACCTTATACGTACATATGCATGTACATATAAGCATAACCTGTACCAACTATCTTGTGTGAACACGCGCTCACCAACAACACGATGCCCGTACATGATACTTTGTCTATGATTGCATATGTATGTGTGCCTAGCTGTTTTCTATATGACAATCCCTATTTAATTGAATGCTATTGTACACACACATATATATAAACCTGGGCACAAGGGTGTCTTTCATGTGCTTAAGATAGCATGTTACGCATCTACTTTGTGTCAATACGTAGGTGTGTCTACATTTTTTTTCCATAAAACAATCGTTAGTAGCTATATATAAAAGGTATCCATATATCTGGTGTTATTTTGTATCAAGAGCTTGTCCGTATAGGTATCGATGTGCTGATGTATGTGTGTCATATTTGTCTTTGCTGTGACAATACCTGCGGAAGCGGCAACGGCGTGTGCATAAGGCATCGCTGTAGTAGCGGCAGCCTGTGCTCGCGCTTCTCTGATCAATTTTTCAGAGTGTAACTTCTGTTTCGTCACTGTTTACATAAAAATCATGAAGCAACTATGTTTAGTTGACAAATTCCACTATATACAACATGTTGATTTGCACACTATCTCTGCATCAGCTTTAGGAATTCCGTCGGATTGTCATACTTTTTTAGATTGAGAAGCGCTTGGCAATTAAAAAATTCTGGCCACACACCAGGATTCATATTTACAAAGTATAAATAAACATGCAAATACACACACACGAACTCGTAATACATAAGCACACTGTCACGTACGCAAGTCAGTGTAGTAGCATTTCTTCCCATCAAACTCTCCTGGATCAAATATCTCCTTCGGACAGTTGGATTGAGTCTCATTTAGCTCCAAATGTTCCACTAGCTTCTCACATATATGTGGGTTCTGAAATGACTTATTATTTCGCAATCTCTCATTGAAGTTATGCCCTGCCCTCTTCTTTTCCAAGAAGACGGTAATTCTCCCCAACAACTGTGGATCCACCTCACCGTTAAGTGTTGGTGGTAACTTCACATGTCTGCAAGAAAAGGGATAGTCCAAGTATTCTTCTTCTTCTGAATGTTTTCGTTTCAAACCCTTGCCTGCATCTACAACACCCTGTGTGTCTGTTTCAACACTATCACGCTCAGTACCTAGGTTAGGATCCGATGTTGTACTCTCTCCATCGTTTTCTTCCACGCGGGGGCTGGAAGGAGGGGTGGATCCCTCGTCTGATTCACTATCCCCACCGCCATATCCAGCTAGTGCCGACAACCCAGCCAATGATGCCATGGTGGGCGCGTTAATTGAGTTTAAAATTTGTTCCGAACGTGTATGGCTTCCAAATACACTCCTACGTTGCGGTAAATGTTATTCCGTACGCACTAGTTATATGTATGTTGAAACGTGTTAATGGAACTAACACAGACTTGTGCGTTTAGATACAGTTCTGCTTGTTACTATGTTGCTCAATAGTTCAATGCAACAACTTGTGAGAAATTTACATCAGCGGCTTCTTTTGTACGATTTGTGAATGCAGATATGCCTTTATCCGACATGTCCGTAAACATATGTAAATGTCCGTAAATGTCCGACTCAGTACCTCATGAAATCGTGTGGTTTGCTTGTCTCAATATCCTCAATGTCCTCAATGCGCATAATGCTCAATGTCCTCAATGCTTGCATGTGCGTTAATGTCATCGTATATGCGCTATTATGTGTGTACTGTCCATAAACGCTTACATTTGCTTTATATAAATGTATACACACACGCGTATCGTCCTATACATACACACGTACTCTCCTATACATACACACGTACCCTCCTATACATATACACGTACCCGCTTACATTTCAAGCAGAAACAACAATGGTATGGAAATGAGTTGTGCGCTACGGGTATTCTATATAGATATACCGAAGTTTCCTTTTTCACTTTCAGATGTGTGTACAACGTCGGACTAGTGCATCGTTGTGCAGACATGTAATTTGATTGTGTTTTTATACATGGTCATATGCGCATGTTTTTATGTATATATTTGTTCATGATCATACACATTACGCATTGTTCCAATTATTCATACGCCAGATTCCAATGTATTATGCCCGTATATACGTGAGTACAAGCTTCTCCTGCGCACTGATTATAATTTTTAGCCAAAAATTGAACATTCGATGTGGTAGTAGCTACACATATGTACATCCATGTGTGAATGCGCACGTACATATATATTATGCGTCGAATGATACACGCACACCAAAAGGTGCACTTACATATTTACTACGCTCAAACGTAAGCCCTCTCATCACAAATGATCGTGCGCGGTTTCTTTGTGTGCAGCTGGATAATGTAGACGATGACTTTCGAACTAGCGTCGGTATTGCCAAGCCTCAGGTTACAACTGAACAAGCAATTGAAATTGCTATAACAGAGTGGGGATTGAAGATAAAATCTGGTCCAGAGAACATCAAAGCTCTTCCCAGTTATGACGATTGTAATTTTCTCATTCGTTGTGAGGACGATCAGAAGTACTTGTTGAAGATTAGCTATGAGGGTGAAATGGAGTCCAATCTGATATTGCAGCATCAGACTATGCATCATTTGTCCAGTGCCAGTGTATCTACGCCACTCCCAGTTGCTTCTTTAAAGGGTACATGTTGTAAAATATTATCGTAGCCTTTGCACATATATTTGTACAGGTACGTAAGTGTGGTGCACGTGTGCCTGTGTATATGTGTACTTCGTGATATATTGATTAAAACCTGTTGCATGATTTGAGGAGAATATCAAGCCTAATGAAAAGGAGTAAAAATGGTTATGTAACGTTGAGTCTGAGAGCAACTTCCATTTCTCAGACATTTGAGTGACCGGTTCGTCAACATATTCAATAACGGCCAACTGTCTTTCGGAAACATGCATATATACATGTGTGTATCATATTACAAGTACTTTGTTGGAATAGAAATACGAATTGAAGATTCATGGTCAAGTGTCGCCGAATTCCCAACCCACTAACCGTTGTCATGGTGTGCTCGATAGATGCTGTTCGAGAAGCGTGAATGCATTCACACCCTCAGTTGTGTTTTCATCCATAACACATGTACATACACCCTCCTCATCCGAAACAAAACATCCAATATAAACACTTAACCTGCATATATCTAGTAGTTACTAAAAGTATGCATGGCAAGCGACCAATTTGTACGTTCCATGCTATATAATATGTACATACAATGCATACGTATATATTACGTATATATACTTAATCGTACTCCTGCGCGATATATTATATACATCCATGAAATTCCTTCCCATATTCACATACTCATACTCGTACTTCACAGGAGAAAACATTGTTCAATACAAAAACACGACCGGTTCACACTTTGTACGACTTCTAACCTTCGTTGATGGCGAAGTTCTAGAAAACGTTCCGTGCACACGTACACTCATGCGCAACGTCGGTTCGTTTGTTGGCAGGATGGAATGTACAATGAAAAGCTTCGAATCACCTTACGCACAAAAAAACTTGGCTTGGGATCTGGCCAACATTCACCATATTAGGCCGCATGTTGATGCCATCAAGGTAGACTCTCGTAGAGCCCTCGTCAATGAGGTGTGTATGTGTACTATATGTACACATGTGCACCATTATCTGCACTAACGTATACGTTATGGGTATGTATATTTATTTTTATGTTTTATGTAGGTGTATGCAAGTGCAATGTAGTGCATAATCAGTCCTACGTTTCTCAGAGCTTGTGACTTACATTTACTGGTGTACTTCTCAACGGAACGTATTCACCACGTCTCGGTGATCACTTCTCATATGTATATACATTTACCTCTGTATGAATATCCTTTCGTCGATTTTTACTTGTGTCAGATGCACCAAGTAAACTGTCCATTTTCTCCTATTTACTGCTCGTATGCATCTTATTTACAGTTGGCATTTGACTTATGTCTCGTACAATAGACTGAATAGTTATATTATAACGTACCGTGATTTGCTGCTGTAGTTTCACGTTTGGTTTTGTATGCGGTGCAATCTATAAATGTATAAAGACACTGTGTGTTTCCAATAGAGTAAAACAGCACAGGTGTACACATTTGCTAGAACGAACCAATAATATTGTTTTTATTTTCTCCCTATTCTAAACTTGGAAAAAGTGCATTGATGACTTCGAAGCGAAAGTTCTTCCTCGGATGAACAAGCTAAGAAGCAGTATAATTCACAACGATGCGAACTGCCACAACATCATTGTAAATGCGAACGATCAAGAGGTGTGAAAAAAAAAATGCAATGTATGATTTGTGAAATGCTTCTCTGCCAAGGGCTCTACAACGAGCATAACCTCTTATGAAGTTTTTAAGAAACGTAAAACAGCCACGACACAGTGATCGCATACCTGAATAATGATGTGAGATATTAATATTCAATACAACACTTTAGCGCACAACCATACGCCGCTCTCACTAACTATCAATCACACTTTACTCCTTTCACAATTTCTCTATTTATTACACAGGTAATTGCTGGAATCATTGACTTTGGAGAGGTCTGCTACTCTAAAACTGTCTTCAATATAGCAATCACAATAGCTTATAGCATTCTGGTATGAATTAAATGTACATATCGTCAATAGAGTATATATGTTCTGACTCACTCATTGCTTTAGAAGTTTGCGTAAACAGTATCATCGCATCGGGCTTAAAGCGTATGTTAAACTTGAAGACTCCCATTCTTGCTTTTACAGAAGGCAGACGATCCTATTTCATACGGACAAGAATTGTTAATGAGCTACTGCGAACAATTTCCATTACAAGATGATGAACTTGCTCTGTTGTTTCTGCTTTGCATGTGTCGATTATGTCAATCGCTCGTGTTTTCATCAGTCAAACAAGAAGTATGAAAATTCCATACGTTGAGTGCGCGTAGGTTTTTAAAATCGACATATGTGTGTTTTGGTACCTAAGCTGGTTATCGATCGTACTTGGATGTCAGTAATGCCGTCGAGAATATTTGCAAAAGATGAGAGCAAGTTGCACTCATATTGAAAGAGTGGAAAACAATGCCCGAGCGTTGATTTGAGTGCTTTGTAATCCTGTGTAGATTGTGTAAACTTCATGTCCCTATTTGTAACTAAGTAACTGCGCTTCGAAACATTATAGCTATAATACTATATATCCGGCCATATACGAATGGGTTTCAATTTGTGACATCTTCTATCCTGCCAAATGCTTTTGCTATTTACTCTTATGTGTACACCAAATATGTGATAAGCATGGTAAAGAATGTACAAATTTCAATCAAATCATCAGGAATACCCGGATGATGAGTACTTTTTGGCTACACAAAAAACGGGCTGGAGTGTGTTGGAATCACTATGGAGCCAGCGAGAAACCATTAGTTCTAGTTGGGCAGAAGCCGCAAGAAGCTTACGCGGTGCATTTTGACATTGCATCCTTTAGATAGTATTCAATTTGAGTCTTGCAATCGTACATGCACAGCATACTTTTCTCACGTAAGTCATTTATATTGTGTAGTTTTTTGGATCGAGTAGAAACATCTATCAATAAATAAATAAATATGAACGTGAATATTTTGCTGAATAGCCCGTTCCTTTTGTATGTCGAAAGTTTTCTGAACTCAAGATAATAAATTACACTGCGCTTTAGACCATGATCATTACATAAGACAATAATCCCATTCACTGGACATTCCATCATGATTTAATTTGGCTCGGAACACTGTTTCCGGATCGACACGGTATCTAAATACCGGGAAAGTTGTCGGGCTCACTTTGCCTTTCGAAATTATATTTCTCCTTGCTCTGAGCGTGAAGGTGTTTGTTCAATTCCGTAGAGATTGAAATAGTACGCTTCACAATCACATTCAACTAATACATCTGTTAATTGCTCTGTGATACTGTTTGCAAACCGACGTGGTATCTAAATACCGCGAAAGCTGTCTGGCTCGCTTTTCCCGAAATACGTCTTTCTCTCTTGATCTGGTGTATTAGTCAATTCCGGCTAGTGGGCTTATGAAGTCTCTTTATATTCTTCTTCGACTTGGGCAACTTTCCCACCACAGGACATCGCCAATATTATTCATAAGTTTCCGTACTTTGGAAGTATACCACACTTCGCGAGTGGATCCAAATTCTTAGACTTCATCCGCGAAAGCAAACAGAACGTCAACGTCCTTACGAAGTTTTTCGGCAACAAACTTCTTCCAAGCTTTATCACAAATATATATAATAATAATATATGCAGAGATGGGATAGGGTATGTTATCCTTTCTCAAGAACACCAAGAAAACCAGTGCCGTGTAGCACATTCCGGCGGACTCGCACGCAGACAGAGCGTTGGTATAACGGCTAGTAAACCACAAAAATTCAATTGCAATTGCATATTGTTCAGTGGCCAAAGCGTCCTTGTTCTTTATTTTCACTCGCACCAACAATTTCAAGCACAAATTTTCTCTTCCAGCAGCAGAGAATATTTTTATAGCTTCTGACAAACCGGACCCCTACAAAAGTTTCTTGTAATTTTCTTCTTTCACTCTATGCAGTTTTGGTTTATTGGCCGACGGCCGTTCTGTTGATATTATAGTTGATTATAAAATAATTATAGTTGATAAGGCGAATACTAGTCTCTACGCCTTGGCCATTGCCCAAGTAGACCAAGACTTCTATATCCCTTCGATATGGCCTCCACCATATACAGGAGACACTCCAGAACAACGTGGTGTGGTTGTCGTTTAGTCCAGTCGTTTCCTAATGAGATTGAAGAGGCGGATAGTGGTATGGGTGAAGGTGCGGGTGCGGGTGGTAAACTTCCTACGCTTTTACTACTTACGTTTCAAATTCACCACATCTTCGCACACATCTCCCGCGTCGAAATGTACGCTAGATCTGTTAGCTTGCGCATAAATTTTGAAAGCACAAGTTGCTCGCCAGGAGGCAACCACTTCATCGCCAGCATTTCATGGATTACAGGATATAATGTGTTTGTTCATGATTCGTTTGTGTGTGTGTGTGTGTGTGTGTGTGTGTGTGTGTGGACGTATGTGGACGTATGCAGGTGCCACTGTGGTTACCCTGGCATGTGCATACTACAGGTGTATACTACAGGTGCGTACTACAAATGCAAACTACAAGTGTATACTACAAGTGCATACTACATGTGTGTACTAGTACAAATGTGCGTGTGAGTATGTACAAGCGTGTACTACAAGTGTGTTCTGTAAGTGTGTTCTTGTTGTTTACATGATTTGATCTGTTGCTTACTGTCACGTACATTTATAGTCATTCTGTTTACGTAAATCTGTAGCGCGAGGTGAGCAAGCGATGAATGCATAGGTAGTGTCTCCACCCAATTTACGTATATTGAAAACGTAACCGTTTTATTGGTACTACGGTTAGTAGTCAACTAATTCACCTAGCTGTTCGGAAGACGACCAAATCGGGGCAAGGTTATTTTTAGAATGTCACGTTTTTTTTTGGCCTTATAAATAGAATGAATTGTTCTGGAGAAAAAAAAAATAGAAGGGAAACTTGACAGTATCAGGTTCAGGTCAAAATTCTCAGTGCATTGCACTCATATCTAGACGTAAATCTGTACCTATTTTGGATGAGGACAATCCTCCAAGCCCAGGAACATACTACGTCCACTAAACTTGAGACATCTTGACTAATTTCCGATTTCCGTACATAAATTCATAGTCCTAACTGAATTTTGTTTTTCTTGCGGGTTAACTTTTAGGTAGTTGAACTAATTTCCAACTGAACTAGTTAGTTAGTCGAACCCACCTACACTAATACTGTTTTCACGGTAGCGGGGTGATGGGGGGGGGCAAGCGCATGCAGCAGACTAACGGGAATATGGTAATGAAGTTATATCACAAGGCGGCCGGCCGGTGGGGGAGGTCCCGACCGTGCGGTTGTTGCGGCTACCGACCGACTGACCGACCGACAGACCGACCGACCGACTACGACAGCGGCTAATGCTACGGCCCGCCGCTTTTTTCTTCTTTTTGTGAGTTGAGTGAGTTGAGTGAGTGAGTGAGTGAGTGAGTGAGTGTGTGTGTGTGTGTGTGTGTGTGTGTGAGTGTATGTGTGTGTGTGTGTGTGTGAGTGTATGTGTGTGTGTGTTTGTGTGTGTGTGTGTATGTGTGTGTGTCGGTTGGCGGGCTTTGAGGCACACACCCCCCACCCACCGCCCCACACAAAACACAACCCAAAAGTTTCGCAATCGAATGAATGGTCTCTCCTGCATTTCACGTCCTTCAGCACACCCAATTTTATGCCATGCGAAACCCGTTGATGTAATAGTGCGAGTGTGTATCAGCGTTACCTCCATTCATCCACTATCATATAGTCTATTTCAGCTTGTATGCATGTCATCACATATACATGCATGCCGTTTTGGAAAAAGTAGTGCCTTTTTTTCCTGGAGTAGAGATCCGACTTCAATGCGCTCATTTCTCTTTTAGTAGTGCTGCATTTGCGGAAGAATTTCATGTTTACGAGACTTTTACCCCCATATCTTCACTCCATTTCAGTTCCATTGTGTAGTAAGGTGATATATTGATAGTCTGACCGCTCTCAATGAGTGTGTGTGCGTTACATGCACATGCACGTACTCATTTAACTTCGACATTGAGCTTTTGTTTTACTAAAACATACTATCATCGCACAAATGACGAACATCTTTAGTTTTTCGAGTGTGTAAGCGAGCGTGCAGTCCGACTGTTCTCTTCATTCATACACGAACACAAACGCGTTGTGCACACTTGAAATAAAGGACCCTCCGTTGCTTTGTGGAAGCTCACTCGACGGAACTTTTATTCTGTGTTTGTGCTTTGCGTGCTTTGTGATAGTGGAAGACTAACACCTTGAGAAGCGAGACAGGCAGAAAGCGGTGTATCCGTTAGTACCAGTTTTATACATGCCTAGCCGCCATGCAGTCTGGAGTGCAGTTTCGGGCTAGGGCTATTGATAATAGCAAGCAGTTGCCCATATACAAAGGTTCTGCTTTAGTTGACATTGAGGATGATGCACTTCTGCAACGTGCCCTTCCTGCGGTGGCCACTGGAATGGAAAAGGACGAAGAAGGCGTATGTACTCAATCATTTATATCACACCTGTTTACTTGTATGTGTATGGCTGTGTCGGGCTGCCGCTCCTGGGTTCTTATACGTTGTATTAATGATCAATGCGTTGATTGGCATCGTTTTATTTTGTGTGTCCACAAGTATATGCACAAATTTTCGATTTGTGAATAGATCTACGTGTATGGCTGGGCACGAGTGTCAGAAAACTGTCATTATATGTTAAGAGTTTGATTTCCTTCTATCCTTAACTTTGTATGTGTGAGTTGTGTGGATGTCTTGCTGTCTTGGCTGTGTCCTGCTGGTTTTTGTGTTTATATTTATTTCACATCTGTGGAAACTATAGTGTATAAGTGCATATTTGAACGTGTATATACGGTATGTGTGTTCATGTTTGCTTGTAGTTATTTTCTTAGTACCCACTCTCGCACATTTCGTTCCTATTGTGAATCTGCTTTTTGTATATTGCAACTGTGATTTTATGAATGTATTTGTATAGAATACGTATATATCACGTCTTCGTATATTTATAGTTTCACTCGTGTAAATGAACAGGCTCCTATATGAGTCCTGAAACAAACTGTGTGTAATAAACACATGTATCTGTTGTAATCATGTTTTGTAGGAAATACATATCAAAGTTCTGATCGATCAGCAGAATGTAGGCGGCAGTTATGCTGCCAATATGATATCTATTCCCATTCCTGAGGCAAGCATCACGGTAGACGATGTGGTAGATATATACGGAAAGGCTCCTGCACCACCATCACATTATATCCGCATCATGGGTATGTAGTGCGCTTACCGATCAGTAACTATATATGCAATATGCTGCCTTCCCATTCCTGATCTAGAGTGCACGTACACGCTTAGTATTCACTTCATGTATGTAGAAATACACTAGAACACCGAACGCGCCTACATGTATTCTCACGAGTGCGATATGATGCATACTATATTTCTGAAAGGAACTTTACTGAGGATACGTATAGAAATGAACATTCATGCATCACACTACTGTCATAAGATACTGTCTTTGATACATGTGCGCGTATGCAAATAAGCCGGAAGAACGCATGTCTTAGTTTACACTCAATGTACTAAATTCACCCACATGTACATATAATTTTACATATAATTTTACTATCAGATCGATACCTCATCACCGATGGCGTGCAATATGATGCTGACACCGACGATGAGAAGTGGGTAGACAATTTTAATTTGGCTCACACAACTGATAAGGTGCAGATTTCTACAGATGAGTTTGAGCGCTTGCTAGATTTGCTAGAGAAGTCATCTCCGTACGAAGAGTTGGTGGAGTTTAACGAAGCCAGAGACCTATTGGATTGTGAGGATGTGGTTGTTAGGGCTGTATATCAGCTGTGGAAAGGTACATAGACTTACTTCTATAATTATATGCGTACATATGTGTATGATGAGAATTAAGATAGAAAATTTTGACCTTGTGAAAGCGGGAGAATTTTAGTATACGTGAGATCTGTTGCACTGTATGATGTTGAACAGCTATGATATGATGCATATGGCCACTGGATACGTGTGTGTGCTTGATTAGATATGTGGCAAACATTATCCTCGTATGAGAATATGTGGAATAAATATGACATACAAATGCGCATGCGTCTACATACGCACACGCGCACCTATGTACTAACAGATATGTTTGTATGTGTGTACATCATGTATAAAAGACAAACGAAGAGTACGTTTATCGAAGCCACTGCGACCTTCAATTAAGCTTGATCCAAGGGGGGATCCGGAATTGATGCATGACCCATACGTGGCTTTCAGAAGGCGGTCTGAGCGGAATCGAATCAAAACTAGAAAGGTACTGAAATATTGGTCGTGTCCGCATCTGTACTTTTTGTTTGTATAGTAATATTCGAATGTAGCTTTCAGAAAACTTCGTATTCATCCTGTCTAATGTGTTGCGTGTACAGGTACATCAACTTATGTATTGAGTTGTTCGCACTGATGCAGAGTATGTACATAGAAACTCAAGCTTTGTCCCACCCACCCACACTCACAGCATCAGAAGCAAGACGAAAATAACTACGACAAGCTTTTGAAGTTACGTCGCGACTTCGAACGTGCACTGTCGCTTTTGGACTTAGTGAAGAAGAGAGAGCGTTTGAAACTGGAAATGGTAGGTGTATGCACTGTCCGTATGTGTTGGATCGTGTGTTTTTACGTGTCTGTGTCTATGTAGCCATTACTATATACAAATTTCACATGTCTGTAAGACATACTATTTATTCACTCATAATAGAATTGAAAACGTTTATAGTAACCAAAGGTAGGGAAAGATCGTGTGGACATTCACATCCAACCATGCATATGTCTGCGTAATATTCACACCTACGAATGCAACAGGTACGACATTCAAAGGAGTGCCTTGAAAAGCGCTATGAATTGAACGACTGGGATGAGCGTGTATACTTACCTCCTGAAGTACTGGAACCAGATATAGTAGATACAGCATCGCCAGCGGTATATCTATACGATGTGTGTGTAAGTTGAAACCGTTCGCATTCCGCATACGAATCCATATCGTAATGTACATTTCCTATTTCGTACTCACATTCACTTTCAGTCACGAAATGTTACGCAACCCAATTCAACCAGAACGCACATGCACTAATAGAAGCAATCACTCACACGTCTGATTGTGTGTATACGTATGTATTTACAGAAAATAAAGAAAGCTCGACCACGGACTAACAAAGATAATAACAAAAGAAAAGCTGCGGCCGAAGGTATGTGTGTTTGTTTGTGCGTTGTATCAATGTATCAGTGAACACTGTGCCTGTACTTATGCAGTTTGCGTTGTCCTTGACTCATCTCGTTCAACTGATACTCCCACACATATCGTACCCAGGTGATAGCGATGATGACGGAAAACCAACTAACCTCAAGATTAAAATCCCGAAACCATCGGAGAATCCATATGTACACAAAAAAATCAAAGGAATTACTTTCTCGGCGGGAAGAGGACTGGGATGTCCACCAGCAACCAAAGTCCCATCGCTTACTTTCGGCTTTCAAACACTCTCAGTATGTGTTGCACCGGCGCAAATGCACATGATCAAGTCTCTCAATGCACTCACCCACTCGCTCACGCAAACTTCGTTCACGTTCCAACTTAGGGTATGCCCGATATTCGATGTCATCGTAGGCGTATTGGTAGAGGTGGACGCATTCTGTTTGACAGAACGCCTCGATTAGTGGCAAAACAATTTACGAACGATACAGCTTACACTGATCCTTTCACGGTATGACATGGTGATAGTTTGTACATTTGTATTTGCGTTGTAATTGGTCAGCTTGGCTCAGCCGTGCCGCCGTGTGTATGTATTCTAGTGTGTGTGTGTGTGTGTTTTCTGATTCACTGATTATTGGAATGTAGCCTATTTTTATCCATGTATTTGCATAACACCTACGTTGACTGGAGAAGAATTGATCAATGTCCAGCCATTGAGAAGCTTCTGGCGATATGTGTATTTCTGTGTATATGTACATGAACGATTGTCGTCGTTGTGCTTGTCTGTGATATTCACAGGTATAAAGCATATTATGTTCTTGTGGATATATCTGTACATTCATACCTGCCATGCAATAGAAACAGAGCAAAATAAGAGTAACGTCATTGATGGTTCAGTTCTTATAGATGGCAACAAAAGCTTTCATCATCACATAGAATTTAACACAGGTGCTACGGTACTCTTTGTGCTTTGACTATCCCACACAGCATCATGGACCGTTCGAGCAACTGGTACGCAAACAAAATACAGCCCTAGCAACGTCTCCCATGATGACACAGGTTTTAAAGATGTCTGCTATACCAAACATACCTCGTCCAGACATTGCAAACAACACACGCATGCAACATACAAGTACTTCACATACGCAATCGCAGCAGCGACACGTACATGCGAACGCGCAATCGCGGTCACACACCCAGCCACATATGGCTCATACGCAAAAACAACACAACAATAATCCTCCTCCACCTTTACTGGCGTTTGCTGGATCAGCGTCGACACAACATCACAAATCACGAACACAGCCCTCGAGTTCCTCTTCACTTGGTCATACACAGACCCAAGCGTCGGCCTCGGTAGGTGTTTTAAATGCCGCACAGTACCAACATCAACAATTCAGTGGGACAGATAAATCACACACGACAGTCACATCCACACTTCATGCACCATCACCATCCACATATCCACAACTACACTCGCACACTGGAAATGGCCATGGCCCACATGTGGGTGAAAGTACGCACGCTCCGACTTACAGTCAGCACCAAAATACACGCGGGTCTCCGGTGGCTACAAGTGATTTTAACAAAACTGGTGGTGTGGCGTATATACCGACACACGGTAGTAGTGTAGTTGTCAATGAAACATCACAATCACTACCAGGAAATAGTGTTACCCAATTACAGCAACTAAATGCGAGCAAAAGTCCTAGTTTGGATGTGCGTGAAGGTGTTGGTATCACCGAGGGTGTAAATAGTCCTAGTTCAAATGTATTGAACACATACACGGCAACAAGCACACCGTATACGAATAGCGCTCTCGCCTCACACAAACCCTCACCCTCACATTCGCTTGTAACATATGGCACACCGTCACCCCCGACTCAAGCACAAACACACAGACCTCAACATTCGTTGTATACAGCAACCTCAAGTTCACATATATCCACAAACACGCATGCTCAATCATCACCCAACTTAAGTAATGGACGAGGTGTGGAGAACAGTGCGTCGACTAGTACTAGCGCAACTACAATAACAGTGCCAAACAGAGCTGGTACTTTGTCTAGTAGTCAATTACACGCACATACACCCACACACATACCTACGTCCGCTACAAAGCCGACTATAGCCTCAAGCACCAATGGGGGGGTGCAAAATGGTACTGATTTGGGTGGAGACGGAGGTAGCAGTGCTACGGTACCTACGCACTCACAATCATACACTGCTCTTCAGGACACACACCACAAACCGTGCGGGACTCTCTTAAACACAAACCTTCACGCACCAAGTCCACATTCAAGAACACATTCGCTTGCAAGCGGTAATGCTGCAACTTTAACGCCCACTACTGGTGCCACCACACAAACTATATCTGAGGGTAACAGTGTAGGTGCTATCCAGAAAGATACCACGAACATTACCAATAAGAAATAGGGCTCGTGTGATTCATGCAGGCATGTGGGCAGTTCGATATAATACGCGAAATACATACCCACTAGACGTGCACACAGCACAGGCAAGGTAATACACGGACTGGCGCATCCACGTACATAGTATATTCTATATGCGCATGCAACATAAACCCAACGCATGCTGTACATACATACAACACAAAAAATATTTGTGTTCACAAGTTATATTAGATCCTGTACAAATAGATGAATGACTTATACAATACCTACGCAAATACGGCAGATTAGTGGGACACAACCACCCTACAAAGATGTGCTCACAGACTTGAACATATACCTGTCACAAATATGTGTTCGAGGGCCCTAAAATATGTCTCTGTTCAATCCTCCAAAATCACCACTGGGACGATTAGCTGTCCACAGATGTGTGTATATGCCTACTCGAACACAAGTTGTGTTTTGTTGTCGCTATCTGACTTGTGCGTTGGTGTATGTAGGTTATACATGTAACCGCTCAAATTTCATCCTCGACCCTCTTATTATTAGCTTAGCTCTTATGCTGCTGATCTTTTCCAGTGAAAGACTGGCTACGCTTATGTGAGTAAGTATGGGTTTGAGTGCACTCACATACATAATTTAGGTTCAAACTTATTGTTCGTACGTGCACTAGTATGTTCATTTGACTAGCTACGCTTGCACAGCTGAACAGATGTACGGAAGCTACTGGTGATATATAGTTATATACATAAAATGAACTTATTGTGCCGTGGAATGCGTGCAACAGTTTCCGCGTAACACGGGCAGCTACTTATCGTTTTGGTGAAACTGAGCTCGTGACCGTTACAACTTCGGCGGACATAAATTCCAAGATAATTAGCTAGGAAATATTACATTTTAAAATATTCTCATGTACAAAGGTATACATAGATACGTGGCACGCGTATCTTTCTTTAGTTAAGCAGACACGAAGCACCAAACTTGTATATATCGGTGTGGTTATACTGCGCAGCTCTACGGATGTTATACACGACTAAGCTTTGTCTGGTAATACTTAACAGTATACTACATTACTAATAATGTATAAGTTTAATAAATACAGAAACAAACTTTAGTATAGCAAAGTACATTTATTGCCTATGGAGGAGGTAGCTTCATGGAACCGCTACGCAAACCTTCGATGTTAAAAAATTACTTTACCTTAGACTAATTGTTTAATTCTCTCCTGACTGGAGTTGCCGCGTGACAGGCTAACTCTCGCCTACGGGTGTGAATTACAGAACTTTTGGACTTGGAAGTTAGTTTCAATACAGGTACCTATCTCCCTCTAAAATAAGCTAAAATCAAAAGGACACATCGCAAAATCCAGGAAGTTTTTTCTCGTCTCCTACGTGGACACAATTTGTGATGAGAAAATATCGCTTTATTTGTTATCCTTCTAACTTGTTAGAAACCGCAGTGTACTAAACGCCCACCCACTCTTCCCTCACTATGTATTTTATCACACTTGTTTAAGACATAATTAACGCTGAGCGCTCAACTGGTGTGTCCATAGCTTGACAGACATAAGGAAATCAAGAAGTCGATGACAAAAATATATATACATGTTTTTGTACGTACAAATACAGTACTAGTTTCCGATCTGCCTTACACTAGGCCAACCAACTTGCACGTATGCAGTGCACACGTACAAACACATATACACAACCATATCTTATCTGCATGTGATAATGTATACTTAGCGACGACCTAAACGAAGAAATACACTCCCTGTCCAGATGTTCGCGCATAGAACGCGCAAAATTGTAATTATGGCATCTTCCACACACGCGTACAAGCGGGTGTGTAACGTGTGCGTGCTATACATTTACTTTCAACAATGTGAGTATTACGCGTGTATGCGATAGCTATGTGTGTGTGCTGTATGTGTAGGGTGTATATTCGTTCTTGTATGTTCGTGTGCGTTTACGGGTATAGTAGAGTTTCAACGAATATTGGTGGACATTTCGACGATGGCCGAGTGTACGTCTTGTGGAACATTGGAGAGATTATCGCCACTCCACATCATCAGTGCATCGGCTCGTTCACGGTACTCACGGCGCTAATGGCATACATATTAAACAACGAAATTCAGTGAGACAGTGGAAGATACAGTGGAAGAGAAGATCACACCAAAGCGTGTTGTGTGCACGAATGTGTGTGTGTGTGTGTTGTGTGCTCTATGCTGTGTGCTGTTACTGGATGCGCATTTGGGTGTACACGTACCTATTTATGCTGAAACATACTTGTGAAAAATTATTACGTTCACGAACCATAAACTCGGATTAAACTTTCTTCGGGTTAGCCGAACGCATACTAACACGTTCGTATATGTATACACTACAAACGTGCGTAACACATATATCATACACACGGTTATGCACTTGTATACAATTTGCGAACATACATGCACGGATATATTTATAGCTAACCTGTTCTTCGTTTGAGGGGGAAGTTTCTCTGTAAAGTCGGCATACAATATCCATAGCACATTTGACCAAGTATGCTGACGCTCCCAAGAGATTATCGCCCTACAATACAACAACCAGGGCGAAATCAAATTCAGAGTAAGTTTAAACAGTGTGCATCTATAAGTACGCTAAATGTACATGCATGTATTTTTAGTGAGACAGTATTGTGTGTTTCCACTAGACTATATCTAAACATTGCAGATTTGGCCATTCCATACGTACTCTTCTCATGCATTGGAATGTATGTATATATAAATGTAGTGCATACATACGTAATCACGTCAGATTATGTATATGGGCATTCTACATATATGCTTATCTCAAAATATAACTGGCAATACTAACCTACACACCCACAAACAATATTCTACATTTCCATGTGTCCATATGGATATTCTTTCCTAAGAATGAGAACAAGGGCTACTGTGCTTTGAGCACACAAATGCAAGTATCCTGAAAAAAGGCGTACCTTCTTCTTGAGATCATTGATTGCATCGGCAACTGCACTCTTTTGCGTTGGGAAGATGTCCAGACTGTCCAACTGGCTTAGAGAACGTTGGTAGTCGTTCCGGCCGTACCAGTGGTAAAATTCTGCATATTTCCATAACTGTAAAAACTGTGTTTTAAGTTCGCAGGGTGAAGACAATTTTTCGTAGTAATCCGTCTTAAGCTTGTGTGCCTGCACAACCTCAGGAAGTGCCTCTATGCTCTTGTTACCGCGCTTAAGAACCTGTCGTTTATTGTACAAGCGAATTTGTGAACTCATATTAGAACAGAACCCGCACACCAACGTAATGTTGCTCACAGGACGAGCGCAAAGATGTAAGCATGTGATAATGTGCGTGCAAAAGAACGTAACTACAAAATCTCGGGACGATACTCAATTTCCTTTTGCCGTGCAGAGAACCTGCCAGTTTCCAGTGAATGTACATTTTGACTGAAAACTGTATCACACTCACAAATACATTCACCCAAGCGAACTCGTTCTACTCACCAAACATCTTACCTCTGTTATTTGCTGAATCAACAACTTCAACACCAACCCTTCATTCTTGCGCGTATTTTCCACGTCCTTACATTCTTTACGTGTGAGAACACTTCTATGGAACAACTTTACAGCATCGTCTATTTGCCCCTGGATCTCCTTAGCTCTCCCAATTCTTTCTGTTTGTTCCGCAATCCATATGGGGTCAGGGTGAAGGCCGATCGAACGCATAAAGCTAGCGTCGAGAAGTCGGAGGATGTCTGCAACTGGTATTTCCTGCCGGTGTGTGTGTGCAGCGCGGGGGAGAGGGGTTACTGGGATTTGCATGCGTATGCTTCTGACTACTTATCAAATATGTAAGTACGTGCGTTTAGTAGTATCAATGTCGTGTATGAGCGAGCATGGGATAGACAGCTTGAAGTTGGCAAAATATCTGAAAATAGAGCTGTCTTTCAATGCATAAATACTCACCTGAGTCATCTTATCCAGCATAGTATTCATGGTGTTGGGTTTTTTCTTGTCTTGTGAGAAGAACATATAGTGTAAGACATGCTCGACGTATCCGTTTCGTTGGAACCGTCTCAAATATTGCTGCACGTACGTCAAAGGCTCTTGATCCAATAGCCCTAAGCACCTGTATGTGTACGTATGTTCGTGTGTGTGCTCCTGTGTGAATTACACGTGTGCACTCTACCTCCTAACAGCTGGTCAGCTGTGTGTTGTGCATGAGAATGCGCGTGAGTGCATTCGTTCCCTGTATGTGCACACGTACATGTCATATTTGGTGCAGTTTCTCCATGTACTTGAATTTTGCGTTTACATACAATGAATACACGCGCACTGAGGCGATAGTATAAACAAACAAACAAACAAACAAACAAACAAACAAACAAACAAACAACCAACCAACCAAACAAACAAACAAACAAACAAACAAATACACAGAGAGAGAGAGACACGCACAGACTACACAGACACACACAGAGAGAGAGAGACACACACACAGAGAGAGACACACACACAGACACACACACACAGACACACACACACACACAGAGAGAGAGAGACACACACACACAGAGAGACACACACACACACATATATATATATATATATATATATAATATATGTATATACCCCTTACTAAGTACAAGTGCAAAATGAATACTATCCACATAGTATTCTGCCGATGTCTTTAACTCTTCTACGGCCTTCTCGAACATTCCAGATAGCAAGAACACGTAAAATGTCAAGTTCTCGGGATACGAAGGACTAACGAGAGAGCTGATCTTTTCTTCATATTCATGTGATAGGCGTCCACTTTTCTCCCTCAGCTCGAATGAGTTTAGGGTATGCCATAAAATAGACTCGATCGACTCACTCGCAACTTCGTGGAGGCGGGAGTCTTCACGAAGCTAACATACAGGGAGATCAGTAGATGTAAGAGCATTGTTGTGTTTGATTATTGCTGATTGCCGAGTTCGTGCTATGATTTTAGATATATATACGTGTTCACGGAGGGGTGCGCAAAAACCAATCCCCTCTCCAAACATGACAAGACGATGACGTTCATCTCATACTATGAAGTGATTTCACAGGACTCGTGGTTTCAATGTTCTTTTCGCATTACATAGATAGAACGCATATGCATATACTTGACAGTGGAGTCACATTCACATCGACGATCCTGGCAGGAGGAATCACAGTACTCTATCTCATATACAATACAGCACGTATGCACGACACACTGGACCACAACGATTCCGGAAACATACCTCAGACACTGGCTTTCTAGCAACAATATTCTGAACCAAGCCTCTAAAGACAAGTCTGTCCCCTTTGGACCCAGAGAAATCAGCCTTCTCGCCACACAGATACAACTTCAGACTATCAGGAAAGCCGTTTCTAAATGTGGCCTGGTTCTGATTGACATACTCAAGCAGGGATGCTTGTTCGTTGTCTTTACGTCCATACCCAGCCACCAAGCAGTAATAAATAATGGCCCAGTGCGTCTCTTGTATGTCACTCAGTTGTATCTCACTCTTGAGTGTCTGTGTTTACGGGTATTGGTGTATGTGTATGAGTAAGATATGCACATGCGCCGTGTGTGCCCATGATTGTATGCAATGACGTACCTGTGTCTAGCAATAAATGGTGGAACGGCGCAATAACTCTTCGCACCCATCACTAGCTAATAACTTCAACATGGGTGTGTATTTATTACTAGCGAATAGAAGAGACTGTGTATTTACATGCACGTACATGTTTGTGTTATATAATCCCTTAAGCAGTAGTAACTGATCCCCCAAAGCATGTCATACGTGTGGTTTACTAGTATTTCAAATCATTTTACTAGTGTATGTATGTTTGTAAGTACCTATATTTGCATGCAGGTGTGAATTTATATTGTGGCTGAATATTTCCGTTTATGCACCTAAAAAAACACAACCATATGTCCGTACATATAGACATACAAACGCACGCAAATAGTACCTCTAGGACATTATTTCCGGGCTGAATCTTGGTAAGTCTATATTCTTGTTCGATGAACCGCATACCCATAGACGGAGTGTAGTAAAACTGTGTGGCAGGAGTGTTGTCTTTTTGCCTTTCCAGTTCATCTACAAACTTCCAGGCTGCCTCTAAGAAACTCTCTTTAACTAAATCGTAGAAGCGTATGTTTGTTACCAATATGAATGCTTTATCATGTATTTCTGTTCAACCATGTATGCGTATGAATGACTTTATATGAATGAATCTATACGCAAGTCTGTGAAAGTGTATGCACGAAGTCGGCATGCGTTTTTGGGAAGAAACATTGCAAATCATCACCGTGCGTATTCAATGTGGCCATACGTACACTGCCAAACAAATTCAGAACAACGTCAGTATCAGTACATAGATACGTCAAAAACACACATAAGTAAATATAGCTAAATAGGCTCATCCATACATATACACACAAACACCATCGCAGACGCACGTTTTGCACGACACATATATAACACAAATCTTATACAATACCATCACACTGTTCTCATACAAGAATACACATATTCTTTATACAAAAATAAAACGAAAACGTACTCTCGTATACCCCTTTAGTAGCAACACAATATGAAGACATGCCAGTGTACAGTACAGTTCATATATACACATACCCTGCTGAGATGCAAAGCTCTCATAAAACACGTGACATGGAAACTTCTGATCTTCAATATTAATTTTTTTAACTGCTTCAGCATATCTTCCCCACTTTCCACCCAATGTTTGTGTGAGTAAAGAGGGGTCCGACACGGCCACAGGTCTCTGCATGTGTGTATCAGTCTGAGATGTTAGAGACATAAGGATGTCTTTCTTCTCCTGCTGCCATTCTCTCTCTACACTTGATGTGAAGTTTTGATTGAAAGCGATGATGGCATTTTGTTCTGCTTCCTCAATGACAGCTGTTACCATGAGCTCATGTTCATGTCTGAGATATCTGTATGGTGTATTTTGTGTTTATTTGATTTTATGTGTGTGCACGTTTAAACTGGACACGTATCGGCTCCTCGTGTCTCCGCGTAGGCTGGACTGCACAATAAAACCAATATGCAAAACTACAAAACTAAAACATCACATCAACAGCATTGAACATATGTGACATCGAAGTATTTCGTGACATGCGATGTTAATAGATGATCACTAATGGAACATAACTATTTCTCGTTTTATCACAAAGACACCCATGAGCATTCAAATAAATATTGATAAAATCAGTAACGTTGACGGAGCTGAGAGGCTCAAACAGCGCTCCTAAGATAATCGGTAATTAAAGTGTCGAAAAGACACATCATTCTTCCACTAAAGACAGGTTTCATTTCACGTATATACCTTTTCACATACATATACCACACAGACAAGCACACACATGTAAGTAATCAGCTTTACAGTGCACATATTGTCTTCAGACCAATATGTTGCAGTGCCCGGGCCAATTTGAGGTGTCACTGCAATCGTGTAACACCATCCCTGTCTGTTCAACTTCATGCACCTGCATATAAGTACATGTACATCGCCATATCTATGTATACATACCCTTGGATATCCGTGACGTTGAGAGAATCCAGAGGCTCGAAGGTCTTTTTCAAGTTTATTTGCTGTAAGGACCGAGTCAGCCTTGATGTGTCACATCCATGCTGGAGCATCATGTAGCGTGCATCTTCCACGTTCTGCGATGACTGGTCAGTTTCACGCATATTTTTGTGTCGAAGTTGATCGGAAAGTCTTGCAAGCTCCTCCGGCGTACGTTTCACAGGAGGTAGTCCCGTATCCATAGCCATACCACGCAGTTGGCGAGCGGATGTCAACAAGTTCTCCATCGTTGCCATGGTGAAAGATCTTTGGTTGTATCACGGGGGTATGGACTCAGCTACAAATCGTACCTGTGCGTGTGCATACAATAGTATGTTCGTTCACACCTGGGGTCGTGTGTGTGTGTGTATGTGTGTGTCTGTGTCTGTGTGTGTATGTGTGTGTGTGTGTGTGTGTGTGTGTGTGTGTGTGGTCGTTGGGATTTGAAATTCACCGCCACATTAAAACGTACACTTAGACGAAATCTCTATATTCAAACGTACCCAATACGTAAATCTAGAAGTGAGTTTACGCATTTCTTTTTACAGAGTACGTTTTCAACCCGCGCTCCACGTGAATATGAGATGTTCGGTACTCGCTTGATAACGTTATGTCCACATAGTAAACAGTAAATATAATGAATGAAAGTATTTGCGGGCACATCTCTCGCTCGCATGAGTTAGGATTTAGGTCTTCGCACAGTGAATTCAATCTCATGTGCTTAAAATGAGAATCTATTTATTCAGGTATATGAGGGCACACCACCACCGTGAGTTGTCATTTGCATCCATGATTTGTACAAGCAACAGCAATAGCAACCCACCCTTGGCAACTCACTCTCTTCCTGAAAAATCCGAGCATATATATTGTAAATTCGTGTGTGTTTGCATTGTTTATATAAAAAAAGCAGATTTGCTATAGTTTCTTAGCCGTACATATAGCCAAAACGATCATAACCTTATATGGATTTTTCTTTGCTTGCCTAATGTATGTGTGTTGCGTTTTTTTCTTTGATATGTTTACTCACAACAGTGTTCTGTATTATTAGTACACTGAACGGCTCCATGTTGTGGCTGAGGGTTTATATTTATACGCGCATGTTTGCGTGTGTGTATAAGTACTATGAGAGGCACAACGTATGCTGAAGCAAATTGTATGACGTGTCTACTGGAAACAGGCACGAAATAGTGTTAAATGAAAATATTTGTTGCTCTACTGTTGATTTCCACACTGTGTACACAGTACAAGTTTGTGTCTATTCACTTACAAGCCAGAACATTTTCAATTTATCTTGCATAACGTTCAAATCATTTGCTGTAGCATGATGAACCCGATGGCATTCCACGCTACATGTACGTGTATACGTATGTGTTTGTGTACTTGTGGCTAGAATATAACTTCCTGGTCGTATTAATGTTACACTCTGTAACATAACTATGACTTGGATAAGTACTCCCATAAAGGAATAGTTAAATGTCTCCATTGGGCTATGTAGTGGGCGCCGACTGATGCGACTCACAAGTTTTAATTCGGCGTGGAAAAGGAGAAAAATTCGAACAAGCGCATGTCCTGCGTGCTCAAAACACACAAGGTTACGAGTATGTATTGCTGTTGCACCTTCTCACATAAGAACTGGCAACGGCACACGTCCATGAAAATGGAGCGCGTCATGTGACTTTTTGTGATACGCGCCACATGGAAGTCCGCGTCAAGTGTGCATTTTCATATATATATAAATGCCAAAAGAGGTGTCTGGAAATGCATCCATATTTGGAACCGCTTGTTTAGTAAGTAACGTGATGCCGGACATCCACTTGTAGATACTCACGGGATTCGCCACAATTTCATGTCACCCCTCGGACAGTGCATACATATACGAAGCTTGGGAAACTAAAGACATGTCCACGGTGCATTGACAATGGAAACTCTTAAACGCAAGTACTTCCCCTGCGCTGCACTGTACGGGTAATAACTACAAGGGGTAGGCATTTGCTCGTTATGTTATGTATGGCTCCACCAGATGCACTGCCAGCTTCGTTTGAGTTTGACAACATTATGTGCATGGTTTATATTTGATGTTATTCTGTACCAAAATTGTCTGACGTGTTTCCATCCTCGAAAGGACGAGACACCATTCCCAAACACATTCAAGCAAGTTTAAGTAATATATACGTCCGGTTGGCAATCATACATACCATAAATTGGACTGACATTAACGATTTACCTGTGCGCCAGCAGGTTGGTTGTACGTCAATCTTCGAATGTCGAAACAACATTAATACTCGTGACATTTAATTTATATACAAGTTTTTGCGTTTAGTTGGTGTTGTACATGTCCTTACGTATGACCGTGTACTGTACGAATACACATACAACGTGAGTTCCTATTTTTTGTTAGCCTGATACCGTTTCCACGTTAAGAGGTTTGGCCACCTTGCGCATTTCCCTCACCTTGGTGACTGGGCATACCATCTCACACCAGGAACATGGCAGCATTGTAGCGCCTGTTTGTTTGTGTGTGTGAAAGTTTGTATTTAAATTATGTACGTGCACTTTCTCACGTGCACTTCGGTTTGGAACGAGTAGAAAGCGTGTACAACATACGTGGTTGAGGGCTATATATATATGTAAATAAGTACGTGCGTATGACAACTGTATGCATGTATTTGTATGCGTAGATGGGTGCGTTGAATCCCCGTTGCTCACGTATGTATGTGTGTGCGTCAATCTCTCGCCGGTAAACTAACCTGCGGGGCTTGTGGCAAAGACAACTCCGAACTCGTTACTTGCGGTAGATAGATAATACGATTTTGCATCACCTAAAGATACCTGTATTTGTGTGTTGAAGTGTGTACAAAAGGTTTGAGGGTGTGTGGGTGTGAAGCACAAACACCATGTATGCATGTGTCCACGTGTCATCAAGTACGCAAGTGTGACGTGTTGCCATGCTTGAAATATTTTGTATCTTTCTACTAAGTTTGCGCATTCAACCCCATGCCCAAATATACATAAACATATACCTACCTGCATGTACACTCGCACACTCACACGCTCGAACATATTTACTACACATATATAAATAAACGAAATTCCTTACCACTTGAGCGCGTACGATGTCTCCAGGCTGAAATGATTTATATATCTCTACAGTGTCTTTCTGTGTCGCTCGCACATCGCGTTGCCTGTTACAAATTTGAACATATTTGTGTGTGTATAAGTATGCGAGAGTGAGTACACGCAGTATAAATATGTATGTGTATGGTGCGTAAAGATACATTGCACGTGGATCGGTATCGATGCACGTATATTGTGTTTGCGAGTAGTATTTTCGAATTCTTGCCATAGTCGTAACTGTACGGTATTATGACAAAAGGTTAACAAGAATCCACAGATGTGTGCATCTTATATGCGGAGCTACCACAAGATGCGTGTGCGTGTGTGTACAATCCATATGGGAAATATACCCCGATTCTTGTATACAGAACATTGCCTATCTACATGTACTCATATTACAGAATTGTGCAAATATTTGCAAATATACTCGATCTCTCCACTCATGAGGTATTTAAGATACTTGCGCCCCATCATGCAATAAAATAATTGGTAGCACTACTGGCTCACGCTCACACATATGCACACGTACAAGAAAAATACCTTATCATTCCACGGTATGTTTCCTTAAGAGGTACACTCCCCACACATAATATCTCACATTTAGCAAATCTCGGGTTTACGCTAGTAACTTTGACAACAACAACAGCTCCAGTAGACGGGATGACTTGATCGGCACTATCAACAACAACCACTGATACTGTTGGTAGCTACGTGTATTTGTGAGTGCGAGTGAAGACGAGAAATCATTACGTTTTGTGCTTGTATGTCGCTTGCCTTGCTTATACTTACTTACATACAAATACATAACACAAACTATTCAGCTTGGTAGGGATGGTTAGACATTCTTATGCATATACATGTGTACGACACATCAGCTACAGCAGATAGAATCAATTGGCATGGCCAACAGTAAAGACTGACGCTGTTAAGCATGCGCACTGTGCATGTAACTACGAATGCGAGGTTAAGTTGGTGTAAGATGCAGATGTATGTGTACATATGCATTTGTGTGATTGTTCGTTTGTGTCTGTATGTGTGGCACATTGGTGATGTTCACGTATTCGATGAGTCTTCCATAACATCAATCACATACAAATGGACACACATACAAATGGACAGACACTTGCTGCAAAGTCAGTAAGTTGGCGATTGTGTGCAGCTTGCATTGCTTATATGCGCGTGGTGTTCGTTGTGTATGCTCTTCATATATGCCTATATATATCATAATCAATTTATCGCAGAAGTACATGTTCAATACGTGTGTGTAATTCAATATATATATATATATATATATATATCTAAACTGTTGGGCACTTTTCTATAATTTATGAGGTTCCTCTCGAGATAACGGTCCAACCAAGTCATGGTAAGCTGCATGTCTACACAGGCTCACCTCCACTCCGCAAGCCTATGTGCATAGTCATGCGTCCATAAGTATATATACTATATATGTATACCTTCGAATGTCCTTCCGGATCAGTGAAGATCCGATACCCAACCTTTGATGCATGAATTGTATGTCCGCGCACAAAAGTTCCCTCTCCAATTGTGTATTCGTACACTGTGCCTAAGGGCTGACCGGGAATAACCTTCTCACCCTCCACAGTGTCTGTTTCCATTGAGTCCACACTCATCGCAACTATATAAATTTCCACGCGCGCACGCACACGTATGTTTGTGTGTGTATGTGTGTGTGTGTGTATATATATATGTGTGTGCGTGTGTGTTTGTGTGACACACCCGATACGTCCCGATTTCATATTCCGGTACATGATAACACATGGACCCCAACACAAACAAAACTTATACACACTACTACACACACACACACACACAGTAGCTACTACAACACATACACACACACACTAACTACTACAACACACACACACACACACACAAACTCGTAATATATACTGTAGAATGGCTGGATCTATGGATGTGAGCGAGCACGCTAGTGCGCTGGATTCATTCCCTGGGGGTGTTAATGAGCCAGTGGCTGAAATCATTGGTGAGGAGGATCTGAACATGTTCCAGGTGGTGTCTGGTATTGTGAATAGATCTCTTCAGAAAGTCATCACGGAATGCACAGCCGGTACGTACCTATCTGTAATATTACTTATCTATGTAAGTATAGTATATACGAAAATTTGTATTTCTCATAATAGCCACGCCAAGCACAGTTTTAAACATCTTTCCACATGCATGGACAAACGACGACCTTGCTAACTGCTTAATCGCATCGTTTGTGGATTATTTCACACAAAGCCAGTAAGAATAAGTATATCATATATTCTCGTACATAATACATGCATGACAGATGCGCGTGCATGCACATGCACACTGGGAATATAGTCCTGCATCCATCCCTATATACACATGGGAGAGGTCAGCGTGTGCTCGTGTAGAAGTAATCGTCTCTATTGTTGCCTACAGACATCGTGCCAACGTGCACGCACACGTCCCATAAATATGGATTTACCTAAATTAACTGTTCTCAATTTATAGGTAAACTTGTTCTTACCCTATGTGCTGGAGGTGACCAGTGCATGAATGAGGAAATTAATGCGGTGTATAAAGCTGCCAACACTGACAAGGGCATCGCATTTCCCACATGTGTGTCCATCAACAACTGTGTTGGTAACTACTCATCCCTTCCTAACGACCAATTAACGCTCTCTGTTGGAGATATTGTCAAAATGTGAGTATTCTCTTTTATATATGCGAACATAAACCTTTGTTTTATATGCAGATATGCGTGATTCGACGTATGTACAAACCCACGTTGACAATCACACTCCAAAGTCTTGGCATCATATGTAAGGGTAGTCCTCTCTCTACCTGGATATCTGTTAGCTCTCTCTCTGTCCAAGCTTTCTGTTTTTACATACATGTATATGTGCTATGATGAAGTCTTGCATAAGAAAACAAATATTCTTTCCCGTCGATAGTTATAATGGTCACAGCTGGTCGCTTCCATATGATTCGCTACCCACTGTATTGAATCCTATTGTATGTATACATTTACTGTATGTGTGGAGCGCTTGTCCTCTAAATCAGGCCTTTCTTATTATGTACACATATGTATGTATATTTTCAATACCTCTCACATATATCTCAACACTAATTCTACACAACAGTGAAATGGCTGCTCACATTGGTGGTAACGTTGCATCTGTCTGTCACACACACGTTGTACCTCTGGATGGCAAGTCCCCACTCTCAGGCCGAGGAGCTGATGCTATTTGTGCAGCTTATTACGCCAGTGAGACGGCCCTCCGAATGATTCATCCCGGAGCATCCGTATGTTTAAACATGCCCTGCACGCGCTGCGGTGTACAACGTGTTAGTCACCTGATACCAGTTTCTGTTGCAAAGCAAGTGGCGCGTCGAATAACACGACCATACCCTATGCAAGCCCTTATATAATGCTGAAATTAAATAAGTCCTGCTGCTTTATCCCGTAAGCGCACACAAAGTTACCTTGATATGATCACCCTGTATCACACTTTGCAACTTTAAGCCAGTGGCTATTTTCTGTTGCGCTTAACACTTGAGTCGCAGTAAATAGGAAAGTCTTCAATTCGTTCAACATACTACATTCAGTAACTAATAGTGTTGCTGTAATATTTATAGAGTCACTCTGTCACGAAGGCGATCAACCAAGTTGCCGAGGCTTTCAACTGTAAACCAGTAGGCGGTGTTGTCTCTTCTAACATGACCAAGTTCTCCCTTGATGGTGATCGGACTATTGAGGCGATTTCAGATCCTGATCATCATGATTTTGAGTTTGAAATGAACGAGGTATGTGAATGTGCTGTTTTGTCTTCTGTTTGTTACCAGTTGGCATATTCGATTGTGGTTTGAAGTAAATGAGGGATTTTCATAAATTCAATTAATAGTCATGGTGTTAATAAGCGATCAGTTGTACTGTTAGTATTGTCTCTACACTGATGCAAATCACTCTTTTTGTCCGTTGAGTAGGGTGAAATTTCTATGTGTACATTGTATACATAGGGAATTGAGGTTCTTGTATGTTTTATTATGTGTATATACACATCGATATATATCTCTTTCGCGAGTGGTGAAGTTAAAATTACGGGATTTCGTATTGAAAGCTTAAGATCGTACTCGTACTGTTGTGACCTGATAGCATGATTCGGACTCTGTTCAACTTTCTACATGATTTGTCCGATCTATATGTATACAGATCTACCAAGTGGATATTGCTATGACCACAGGCGAGGGTAAGACCAAAGACCTGGACTTCAAACCCACTGTGTATCGCCGAAACAGAGATAAAGTGTACCAATTAAAGCTGAAAGGTTCAAGGGCTCTGTTCGGAAGAATACTGAAAAATAACCCCGATTGTGCCTTCTCCATCAGAGACTACGTGCAGGCTGACCCCCGATCAACTGCAATGGGTACGTTTATGAATGTATACACCACATCTGTTTGGAGCATTATTTAAACAAACCGAGACGTGCGTCGTCTATCGTAGAGCACCTAAAGACTGATCTCGGATCCTGTGGTCTTTAATGCCTTTATGTTCGTACTATTACTGGATCAAGCTGCGTTGTTTGCACATCTCCTGGAAAATACCCTAATTCTTTTATACGCATGTGTACACCACATACGTGCGTGCACTACCTTCGGATAGATTAACGTTTCAAACAATATTGTTCATTTAGCAGAGTATTTGGAGACTTTATCGTGCTTCCATTGAGAAAACCACTTACACTGTGAAAACTATCCATTAATTGTATAATTCACATGTATATCAAAACGGTTGCATATCACAAATGTTTATACTGCTCTAATGTAATACAGGAGTTCCCGAGTGCCTAAAGTCCGAACTTCTTTTGGCTTACCCCGTCCGCTTTGAGTCCAAGAACGACGTCGTCGCCCGTTTCCGGTTTACCATGCTCCTTTTACCCTCTGGTCCCGTCAGAATTACAGGCGCTGGCACCGTTCCATATGTGCAGGTATAGATGTATTCTTATGTATTTTATATGTATATACGATATTTATTAAAAGCATGGTGTTTTTCTTGTGATTGTTTTTCTAATTTTTGCGTCTTCTCATGTTGCCTCGTTTCCTCAACTTCGCACTTACATTGTAAGTCGGAATACTCGATCGCCGATGAGGACTTAAACGCTCTCCTTGCCACTGCCGTGAACGATAAGTCCAGTTCAAACAGCAAAAGAACAAACAAGAAGAAGAGCAAATCAAAGAAAAACTTTAACGAGGAACCTCGTGAAGTGAGCATGGCTATGTAAATACTGAATATAGGCATAGGTAGAAAGAATGTTGAATGTTAGAATTGTACACAGATAATATATTTATATGTAGAACATATATTTAAAGCTTGTAACCTTGCGTCAAGGATTGTATAAACGTACAAAATAAAAAATGTACGAGAATATGACGTGATCGTTTGATGACTAAGAGAGAGTGTGTTAGAAGATTCCTGATCAAGGCTAGTTCTGGAAAGTTTGCTCACCTGTTCGATAGCAAATTCACTTTCCTACGACTACGGTTCCTATGAATCACAAGCACCCAATGAGGATTTCAACGCAGATGGCTAGTATTTGACACTACGTACGTACCTCTTCAAACCGTCGTTAAGTCGTGACCGCACACACAAACACTAATAAAAATACGTCACTCTAAATATATGACTTCGCAAACACTTATTCGATTATAAACCAATCCCATATGATCGTAAATGGAGTAACTAAACCATGAAGCTGACGAGATTGTTGCTATCGTTGTTTCCCGTGAAATAGGTAAAATTTGTAAGTCCAATAAATTCCACACTGCCGTGCATACGAGCTTGTGAACGTATTGGTAGTTATATGATGAGACGGGATAGTCCACGTGATGATAAAGTAATAGCAATGAAGAGCGTGAAGAAAGCAAGCAGTTTTACCTCTACAACTAAGTAAGGAATTGCAAAGAAAGGAGTGGATTGACTCAAAGCAGTAAGATACAATTATATTCATATATCAATACTTTCTTATCACCAGGAATTTGTCCTCGATGGTCTAGTTGGTTATGACGTGGTTCTCATAGTTCAAATACAATACAAATGTGTCATTCCGAGGTCGCAAGTTCGACTCTTGCTCGGGGAAATATTTTTTTGTTTCGCTGTTCGAAATGAAGCATGGATGAACGAATGCAATAGTCCTCATTGTGATTATCGATATATCTGTTGGACGGTGCGTGCTAATAATATTATACATCAATAATCTATTGATTCGCATCCAGTACGATCTGTCTAACTGATCCTACATCACGGATAGTAGCAACAACAAGCACTTCTACAACCACAAAGGCCATCTACAATTTTCAATGTAATGGTACTTATTTCGGGCCTTACTAGCAGGAAGTAAATTGGTAGTTAAATAACATAATGGTACGGTGGCTGTGGATCCGTTTAAGAGCCATGATATCAGTAAAAAATGGAATAAGTATTGCCACAAACCCGCAGAACACGACATAGGTTAGCCGGGTCATCGTTTGACTGTAGTCGAGTGTATGCTATTACCTACGGAATTTGTGTCCACGTTATATGAACTGACAATCTCCTGAAACATTGTAATAACATCGTATTGGAAATGAGGCACAGTCTTATTTTTTAGTTCTGTTTTTACATTTCTACTGCTAGACTATTCATAAAATCTTAGCCAGCTCTAAAACTTGCATCTTTTGTCTTACATGATATTATTGTTTCATATGCAGAAGAAAGAAAATTTGCGTTACTATTCTGCATCAGATGTATATAAGTTTCCACAGACAAATGTTATGCTAAAGTAACCGGCCTCTTCCCTCTTTCGTAATACTTGCACGGACACGGACGCATGATTCCAGTATGCAGCCTTGTATGGCCTAAAGTACTTCATCTGTCTCCCCTCCTCTTCTAAACTCCAATGTTACATCAAGGATACCCAAAGCCTCACAACGACAATTCTTAGTTTGCTGTCTCGCACCTTCTCTTCCCATAGTCTCTCACAGAACATCCGTCGAACTGTCGTTCTCCATGTATTTCCTTCACAAGTACGTACGTCATGTGCAATGTCCTCGCTACAACTCACAGTATGCATGCATACGAAATGAGTACATTAGATGTACGAGTTGTGCGTTTAAATCAGATAGTCGTAGTATCCCGTATTGCGCGTAATGAACGCCATTATCTAACAAGGAACTGTCCTTTCTTCGCTCCTTCTACTTCTTCACTTAGCACTACTTCACATCGTACATACTGTAGATGTTCCTAGACGGTTGCAATACCAATGATAGCTATGATATTGAATTGTTAATCGGATAAACAGAATAACATGCAGATTATCTACCAGTGCAATGGTCATCACAAGGAATACTACATGAAATTTAACTACACAAGAAATACATGAAGTTCCCGAAAATTGGTCACAAATGATGATAGGCTTCCAGTGGCTTGAAGAGATACGTAAACGAACTGTAGTACTGGACCGTTACAATGGCCTGAATTCGACACGAGCGTCATAATGTGATATTTATTTGCTTCTCTTGTGAATCGCAAATAACATGCCTATTTTCATTCTACTATCAATTTCTCATCCTTGTATTATATCTGACGTCATTTCACTAGTGTAAAACATATTGCACACAACAACATAGTATGTAACAATACAGTATTTATGGATTTTTTTATTGTAAATATCTTGCTTGCCACGCAGAAACTCAGTAAATATCTTGCTTGCCACGCAGAAACTCAGATACTTTTGTCTTGTATTAGTTGACTGCTCATCACAACCTTCCCGTGTAAAAAGCTTAGTACGGATTCCAGTGTCATGATGTAGTAGATATATTCTTTCTAAGATTATCATTTAGTACGAACAATTGCAAGACACATATTCCCGATATTCACGAATCTACAATCAGCTATGAATGCAGTGGGGGGGAAAGTTGAATTTTCTCAGGATATAGAGAAAAGATATTCGGATGGAATATTTTCATGCATACTATTTGAAGAAGGAAGATTCGTATGCCATTTACTTGTTTTGTTTATTGATTAATGTATGGTGTATATACGCTCAAGCAGAAGAAGCAAAAAATTTCGCACAGAACTATTATCTGACCGTTGCATCCTCTTCTGTTAGAAAGAAACATACTTTCGACCACAAGAAAGACTGTGAATTTCATAATATCATAACCTTGTCAACACGCAACGATGTGTACAGGTAGTCATCGGTGGACAAAAATTTCGAAAAGCATGCCAAGTTATCTGGAGACTCAAGTTATCGTTAACATTTTTAGTCACGACTAAGTTATATAGGAGGGATGCTTAGAAGTAAGGTGCTAAACTCATTTATTAACGGCCGGCGGGTGAGTGTACCCGAACGTTTAGTGTTTGAAAGTGTTAGAATTGGGGTTTGCACGGTGACAATTGTTGTGACCTTGTGGGCCAACCAGATTGCGAGTATGCGGTTCTTATCTTGTTCATCAAACACAAAACGTAAACACCATTTATGTATTTACGTAAAAGAATCTGTGTTCGCACATACGGACCACGACGAGTGGAAAGGACGTGCAGTAAAGATGGGCAAAGAACAAAAAGAAGAAAACGTCAGTACGTATTCATATTAGTTTCCGTATCAATACATTTAATATCAGCTAAGTCATTCACACATACACACACACACACAGACACACACATACATACACGGAATGAGTTCGATGCACCTCACCTCACCTCATGCCAACTCATAAACCGTCTAGTCTCACTCACGACTTCAGTATATTGTCTCGCAGGGCTTTCTCCACACCTCATTCTGTACATTTACAGCTCTATACATTGTGTCGTCAGACCTTCTCTGCACCCCATTCCCACCTTTACATTGTTGGTTTTATTCATTTTCCAGCTGCAATCGTCATTTCTAGTCACTTTACATCCATCTCTTTCCCTCCCTCCCTCCCTCCCTCCCTCCCTCCATATCTCTCTCTGTGTGTTTCTCTATCTATCTACCTCACACGTACACAAATATGTCGGGCAGCGTACGCAAAAAGTTGATCGTTGTCGGTGATGGTGCAGTTGGAAAGACAAACTTGATCATTGGGTTTGCAAAAGGCGAGTGGCCGGAGGTCTACACGCCGACTGTCTTCGAGACAACTGTAAAGAACATAGGTAACGAAAGTATACATTTGGAATGGAATATCATGTAGATTGAAGACAATTTTAGTCATGTAGACAGAAATCGATCTGTATGGCGTATGTGCGTTTCTAAGAACTATTTATTCTCTTACACGTGCATGTGCAAACATGTAAGCCTTTGCGTGTCAACGCAGTTTTCTTCCTCTTTGTCACACCGATAAAGTTTTGTACTGCTCTAAACATTAGTCATTTAATAACGTTGAGGACTGTTTCTTTTTTAATCAATATGAAAACGCGTATTGTTTCATAATTCGTTCTTGTGCTCACATACAAGGAACGTGGACTGTGTATGTGTGAATGATACGTGTTGTGACTAACTGTACGAACATTAATGTAGTTAGTAAAATAATGTAGACATGTTTTCCTATTGGTTCTTGTGCTCACATACGGAACGTGGGCTGTATATATGTGATTGACACATTGTGTGACGAACTGTACGAATCTTGATGTAGTTAAAAAAACATGGTACGAAACGCAATAGGTGCAATCGTACTAGAAAAAAATTATGAAAAATGACAAACGCACAGTGTTTTTAAAGTCGTGCTACCCACCCCTACGCATAGTCGTTATATAATGAAATAGTAGTGGTGCATATGTTCTTTGACGATCTGTACGGCAGCCGCGTCGCATGTCTTGCTTCAACTTTTTTTTAGTTACGGTCTATTCGTGGCAGAGAAAATACATGCTAATTGTATGTTTCTAGTTGTATAATTATAGATATATTGCAACATATCTAGTACATATTCCATTATCAGTTATGAACTATCCACGTCTCCTTTACAGTAATTGATGGAAAGGCCGTAGAGCTTACACTATGGGACACAGCAGGACAAGAGGATTACGACCGACTTCGACCTCTCTCATATCCAAAATCCAGTGTCATTGTGATCTGCTTTGCAATTGACGACCCCGATTCTTTCTACAACGTACCTGATAAGTGGGTATGTTTAGTATTTATGTCTTTGATGCAGTATGTTTATCTACATGTACGGGGTTGGATACGCATACAGTGTGTACAATGGATATTACCGCGATATAGGTAAACCTTGGTAATGATTTAGCTTTGTACACTTGAAAGGCACGAAATCCCATGAACGTTGTCTGTCCACCATTATTTGAATATATGAGAGCAACCCGACAGAACATTATAAGTATTGCAATAAAGTATCCAAAGAATGGTTCTTATCAAGTCACTTCGTTTCCTGCATTCAATACTACATGGATCATAATACACGTGCTCTACTGATGAGATTAAGTAATATAACTTCGATTTATATACATTTGTTACTCTACGACAACCATCTATCAGCGCATCAGTTGTGTTTTACATAACGAACTATACAGTAATCTATACTCCAGTGTACGCCATGGATGGAACACTGCATTTGTAGTAGCTCATATTGGCACATGACATGCTACTTACTCGTATGCCTACGAAAGGCCGATTTGCTCACAATGCCATACCCTGCCGTTTGTGTGTACATTTCGTTAATTTTATCTGTAGGCCACTGAGGCAAAGCACTACTGTCCAGGAGTGCCTATAATTCTGGCGGGTCTTAAGACCGATCTGAGAGAAGATTCTGTAATCATGGCCAAGCTCGGAAAGGTAAATCTTGTCTTGGTATAATCAAAATACCATTTACTGTGCGTCTATTTTGCACAATACATACAAGGCAGGCTATATGAATGTCTTTATTTCCACAGCTTGGTTGAAGTACAATGCATCCTAGTTTAATTATGCAATTTATTCATATGCCTATCTGACAACGTCAATCTCATGAGCCGCTATCTTTCAGGTGGAGTTACAAGATTCCCCTTTCGTATATCATGCGATAAGAGATAATCCAACGTTCAACGGTCATTGAAATCGCACCTACATATACACACTATATTCTGCACAATATAGGTCAACGAAAAACCTCTTAGCAAGCAACAAGGACTAGAGATGGCTACTACTATTGGTGCCAACAAGTACGTAGAGTGTTCAGCGAAGACTAAAGTGGGTCTAGATGAAGTGTTTCAAGCGGCGGGAAGAGCGGCGTTGGAATACAAGGCAAAGAAATCTGGGGGATGCACAATTTTATAAGCAATACATGCCCATAAGCACACGTCAGTAGTATACGTAAGGTAGCTGCAAGAGTGCTTACGTAGTTATGAATACCTTAATATGCGCAGTAGCTTCCCCGCGCCTGTGCCACGCTTGGACACTGGGTTCCTGTTGGATTGTTTTCAATCAGTTTGGTGAATGAGTGTGTAATTATATTACGAGATTTACGAGCAATCAGTGAAGCTAGCAATAAATCTTGTATGTGCACCATATGTTCACTGCATATGCGTTAACTTGTGTGTCTACATGCACGAGTGTATTTATGACTGTAAAAAATATGTACGCAAATACATTTCATTTACCAAACTATCCTGGTACTAGACTCTTATATCTTATCGAAGTATTATAAGATTTTCTTCAGTCGCATGTATAATGGATGTACGTACATTACATAGCTCCATGTCGATAGTACGAAATATTGATATATACGCACAGATATGCACTCAGTATGTCCCAACCGGATCTTATTAACCATCAGAAATTGCATCACGGTAGTAGTGTTGTTTGCATTTTCATATGCTTTCATGATTGTGCAGAACCAATATCCCTTCCTGCTTGCTGTTGACAGGATTTTCAGCAAAAAGCATATTCTGTCAGTGTGAACGGGATATCAAAAACTAGGGATGGTATTGATTTACAAATAAGAGAGTCGGTGATTAAACAAGTTTTACGAGCTTCTTCCTAAGAGGGAAGTCAAGTTTTTCAGGTTCACCCTTCAGCACTGGTTGTATTTCTTGGGGCTTTAGCACCTGTAAAGTATTTTGTAAGCATCTCATCAACTGACAGACGGCATGATTATATAAACCTTTTCAAATATTGTATACCTCTATTCATAAACGGTCAAACAATAGTGAGAGTACAACGATAGTCACATGTCGTAAGGGACGCAAAGTTCTTGTTTATTGCATGGTCTCAAGATGATAACCAGCGCAAGGAACGTACCACTTACTCTAAGATCCATGAACCGACGTAGTTGTTGATTTATGATAATATCTCTAGCAAGATCAATCTGCATTTTGGTTTGCTACGGTGGATAATTTAACTCCTCTATCTGTGAACACAGAGTCAACACATGGCTTTCTTACAGTGTATTGTTCTGCGCTTAGTAGGCCCTTATATTCATTTGTCAAGACAAGTATTCATCTTGCAGTTCTTACACGCAAAATAACTTCATATAACAACTTTTACTTTCTCTGTAACGATATCACATCACGACATTAGCCACATGATACAAAATAGTGTACCCCGTCATAACCCTTTGCTCGTATATTCTATCCACGACAATTGACACGTTAGCTCCGTGCAATGTGCTGTCGCTTTGTGTGTTTCGTACTATTAGAGTCCTGAGAAATTAGAAGAACAGCGCAGTACATACGATCTTTTTTGTATTGAGGACATGTAATTTGGTTGTTATCAATTCACGCCACCTACACTCGAAGAACAAACACATTCATGTTATCCACTAAGAACTTAACCTCTCAGTGCCTGGTCCACTGTCTTTATCACTAGTATTGCAAGTACAGCCACCACGGCAAGTTTCAACCGCTGAGCAAAAGAAGTGAAGGAACCATAAAGTGAGCGGCAGTTCTAGTATGAACTCAGGTATCCAAACCACATTTACTGACGGCGCACATGAATATCCCCCCTCTTCACGTACCCGATTCACAACCGGCACGCTCAACCATCGTGCTTAGGTTTCAGCATTTAAACGCCTCTCTATTTCTCGCTCCATTATCTCTACCCATATAGTCTCACCTTTGGCCTACACCTACATGCGCGTTTCTGTTATCTATCGCCCATCACACACCATTCGAAAAAGATGTATTGTAAAAAATATTTCCCCGAGCAAGAGTCGAACTTGCGACCTCGGAATGACACATTTGTATTATATTTGAACTATGAGAACCACGTCATAACCAACTAGACCATCGAGGACGAGCTACACGGTCAGTTATCATATATGTACAAATAGTTACTAAATGTTTTAGTGTTTTACTTGTGAACATACTTAGATGTATTTGCGACACGCGACGGTTATACGACAAGTTACAGTCCGTTGAGCATCGATTGTATAATGAACGTTTATTATTTTACTATTAGTAGGAAAGCTATTAAGAATACTTTCATCTTCGCGAGGAAGGCACCTCGCAAAACCTAAAAATGCTATGACGTGAGACTGGTAACGATGAACGACACATCTACTGGAGAGTGTCCATTACCTCAGCGACCTTCGCAAACACCTCATCAGGTCCGGGCACAGAAGAGATCGTTGTAACGAGATTCTTGTTTGCGTAGTGCTATAATATATGAACACGAAAAATATGGAGTTTTTACTAATTGCATTACGTGGGGAAACAGGAATGGCACTACCAAATATCCTCAAGTCTACACCAAATATAACGCCGCATGTGTTGCGGAAGTAAGAGTGCGCGTATTGAAAACACTTCTTGTTGCGTATGCAACTGTACGAGATAAGAGTATAAGAGTATGAATATTGTACATGCTTCAATTTAAATGTAATTTCTACACGGAAACAACTTACGTCAATGATGGGTTGGGTTGACTCCTTGAAGGTCACATAACGCTTTCTGAAAGACTCTTCGTTATCATCTGATCGGCCACTCGTTTCTCCTCGCTTTAAAGCACGCTTTAGACATTCCTGTTTTAATACATACCATTATTAATACTTTACATTGGGATCAAACTTTTGGTAGACGGGTGTAGAGGTACGTGCCAACACCAGACACACTTACAAAGAATACATATATATATATATATATTATGACACCAATGAGGGGATGGGAGACGCGCATAAAAGTATTTTAGGACAGCACATAAGCTCTTGACAGGATAGTCGAAGTGTATAATTTGAAAAAGAAAATGACGCCAACTGAAGCACTTCATTGAAAACGAAAACACAAAGTCTAGTAAACACAACGTGCACATTCAACATTCTCTTCGTACATACTAGCGTCTGTCAAATAGACCAATCTTTTTGCCCGAGAAACAGGAAGGCAACCAATATACACTACACATGTATGTCATGTAAAGTTCAGCACTTGTGTGACAATTCTAGGACAGTACATAAGCGACAGGATGGTCGAGGTATATATTAAATGCAAAAGAAACTAACGTCAACTGAAGTACTTGATTTCAAAAGAAATACAGAGTCTAGTAAAGTTACATACATCTTCTGGCAAGTCAAAGTTCAGCACTTGTTTGACATCGGCTACACCTTCCATCTTTTTGTTCCAGCCCTCTAAGTTGTCTTTGTTACGTGGAAATCCATCGATAAGGAAGTTATTTGTGGTGCCGTCCTTCTCCATAGCATTGTGTAGCAGCTCAATTGTAATTTCTACGGGCACAATAGCACCATTGGTAATGTACCACTCTGCGTAATTCGTGTTCACCAAAATATGCACATTTATACCGTTTGTGCACGCAAAATATGAGTCCGTGTATTTGAGTGTTAGATTTGTGGCATGTGTATATCCACTGCAGAGGTTCACAAATGTTCTCTATGTGTGCAGTAGTCACGTGTATTAAAGGAAGCCTATGCACGTTAGAAAATGTAAAAGCTAAACTGTTACGGTTAACTAGTGTCACAGTCACTGATGCATGCATTGGCGGCATGTATGTCGACTGGAATACAAACAACACCTACGACGAATACTGAACGAGTACTCACCAATCAAGTCACCATTCTTCGAGGTTTTGTCTTGTCGTTCAGCTCGCAGGAGGTCTCCAGCAGACAGATGAGCGTACCCATATTTCTATTTAACATTCGAGAAATGTGGAAAACATGAAAATAGATACGATTTTCTTTCGTTAACGAGAAGTACTAGCACTAGCTACCGCCAAGTCCACACATGATACGTCAGGCTTAGTAAAGAAATTCGACTTACTTGCTACTACTTGCTTTCATATAGGGACAATCGTAAAACATCTCCTGGCTTACAGAAACGAACGAATACATGCTACAAGGTAGCTCTTAGAATAGAACACATAAAGACACATTAACCTACCTCAACGATTTTCTCACATTGTGTTCCCTTTCCAGCGCCAGGTCCACCTAGGACGAACACAACGTTATATTTTCCGGACATGGCAGAGAATGTTCTTGAGAATGGCAATCTAGAACCGACACAAAATGTCTTATTCAAACAACAATATTAAAAATAAAACTTATCAGTATTACGCAAAATGGTTGAATTTCATGTGGACGCGGACTAGAGTAGTGTGAAGCCTCACATCCCGCAAACCAATAGGCTTTAAAAATAGGAGATCCAGGGGAATAAAGGAACCATTGTTGTGCCCAAACTGCTTCATATTGACATAACATATACGTACATATACGTATACACAAGAAATGTATGCTTACACAGCGTATGACACGAAAGTAGAACTAAGGAGACATTCTGGCATGGTGACACAACGACCATACCCGAGATACAAGATGGCGCAACAGATTGGAAAAAAGGAGGAGGAGTCCAACAAATTTGTCAAGTATGGTTGTTCTAGTTGAGTTTGAGGTCTTCACCGCCGTGTGTAGATAGATCGCTGAGGGTTTAAAGTGTTTGCAGTTGAAGGTTATAACTTAATGCACCTCGAGAGAAAATGTTTTGTAAAGACTCAAACGGAATGGAAGAACGGAAAGCAGCAACGCGCGAGTTTGTTTTTTTGACCCTTTTAATTGCCCATTTGAACACTAAATTTGGGGTACGTAAGCTCTCGTTAGCGAACAATAAACAAATCATTAATAAGTCAAAAGTAGGCCATTCAATAAATGTTTTTCTTTTGAATCAAAACCAAAAACCACCTCAACATAGGCAAATCCCATGTCGAATGCACATCGTCGAGACAAACAGATAATATGACCGACTCAGGTCTGCAGTATGTAAGACTAAGCTCCATACGATTACGTGGAAGTGTCATATGAGCTTCTTAAGACTGTCCACGTACCATTTCCATTGTGAATAAAAAGCGTACGGTGGTCATAAAGAAGAATAGAATACATGGATGGATGTTTCTAATATAGTTAGCTGTTGTCGGCAATGCTACCACAGTAGCATGTATTATCACAGGACTCTTATGTGAACATCCAGATGTCTCGTGGTTTAAAAGTTTGTCAACGCACACTACACATCTGAAGCAATCTAACTCACGTACAAGCATGATGACATACTTTTAACGATAGGCAAGTATTCGAATTCGTGGACTAAACAAGTTATACCTCACACTTGGAAATTCCATTGGTACACACACACACTATTTCTCTCGCCGTATGCTACATAGAGAACATATGTAATGAAAGTCAAGCTGATCAATACATGCAAAATAATAGGCACGTGTTCTTGTGTTGATAGAAATGATTGTGATGAGAAAACTTCAAGTATTTAATTTGAGTTTGAATATCAAAGATTACAAGCGTGTGTGTTCGTTTCGATCATTTTCAATTATCTAGGCAAGTGCACTCTCCAAAGTCAACAGTTGATTCAACGAACCTTTCCTTCAAACTGCAATCCAGATGCCGGTAAGGTACGCTATAACTTTTAACCATGACTGTCCATGTAATGGTTTAATTTTATCAGTGGTGTCTGCCAGTTATTGTATTAAGTTGTGCATTACATGAACAGCATGAAAGGTTCCAAATGTAAGAGGTAAAAGCAACATAAAAACCAACAAATATATTTCGCGTATATCAAGATGGATAAGCCTCATACATGGCACATAATTAATATAAGTAGGAGTTTCAGCAGGTGCACAATTTTGTGTGGTACAATAGACCACAAAGTGAAGTTTCAAGTTGGCATGAAGAAGAATCTTTCAAGTACAACATAATATTCTTTATAGCTTGGCGCAAGGTAGAGTCTCATAGAGCTGGCCATTTTATGCTTTCATAGAGAAGGCCATCCGGTGCGCTTGAGAGAAGGCCCTCTCATGCGTTCATAGAGCAGGCCATCTCATGTGTTCCACTCACTGTACTACTGCTAGCTGACACACGCGTCCTCACTCCGGCTAATATCGCAATATATAGACACACAAGTGCCTTTTAATGGGCCTATATCATCCAACTAAGAAGAACTATATAGAAAAAAGATATAAAAATGGCTTTTTAATGAGACTAGAATGGCCTTTTAATGGGCCTAATACACCCGACTCAATCCAAAAACGGAAGTCGGCCGGAAGTCGGCCGGAAGTAGAGGTGTGATACTCACAAATGGCCTCTCCACACATACACACACACACACACACACATCCCACAAACACACACAACACACAGTCACATACACACACACTCTTATACATATACATCACTTCACCCACGTACAGCAAGATGATAAACTCCGTGTACAACGTGTTTCTACGAAAGAACTCATCTTTCATGGCCACCTTCCTTGTGGTAAGTTTTAGAAAGTCGTGCTGGAGGCGCATGGGTTTCGTGCTTTGTTGCAGTGTTCTTATCCTTTCCTTTGCTCTATTCTAGACATGAATTTTGATTTGTTACCATTGTTTCACATGCGCAGTCTGTCTGAATTTAATTCATGATGAGATAAAATTGATCTTTATACCACTTGGCTCTTAAAAAATATACTTCAAATTCTTCTACAATTGCACGTCCACAATGATTTCTGCGTAATACTCATGTCCAAATTCTTCTACAATTGCACGTCCATAATGATTTCTGCGTAATACTCATGTCTTCTATAATGTTATTGCAGCTGGGTGTATTCGCTGAACAAGTATTCGAGTACTCTGCCGACAAGTACTACGACAACTATAACAAGGGGGTACGTTTTATTTATATAAAAGTAGCAGTTATACCCTCTTCGATCGTGAGTTTGTAGTGCATCAATGTCAGACTGCTGTGGCTTTGTAAAAACACTGTTGGTGCTGTATATTCTTTTTTAGTAAAAGGGTTTCGCTGTTGTTGATTGCATAATATTTTCTTAAATCATATTATCACTACTTTCATCAGAAAATGTGTCATGGATTGCTGTAGTAGTAACTTTCTTTGTATGTACATGTACATAGCAGTACCCGGTACTTGTGACTGTATATTAAAATGTCTATATCAAATTCTGTCTACGAGATCGGCTTTTATATTTATTCGTGTCACTAATTCTTATTTTACACGATTACTACAATTTCATAAATAGAAATTGTGGAAACACATTGGCCCGGCCATCGAAGCCGAGAAGGCCTAATTATATTTATTCATGTATGCAAACTACACGAGCGAGGATAGACGTTGGAGTGGTGCGGCCAGATGCGAATGATATGTACATGCCTTGCATATCTTAGATTGGTACAGAGCCACAGATATTGTGGAAATGTAACTTGTTAAAAAATCTCGATTCCTTTCGCCCAATAATGGTTTCTTCTGTGTTTCACTCTTAATTTTACTTATATATTATTAAATTCATGAGTCTTGGCGTGAGGATCATAAATACGTGTCTGGAAATATTTCCCGGTACAACAGAATGGTGCTATCAGTACAATATTGTTGCAATGTTGTACGTGTAAAATGTATTGCTTAGTGAACTTCTCGTATAGTTATGTGCAAGTATAAATGACACATTATTTAATATATATATATATATATATCTACTGTTTGAAAGAAACTGCTATTTTGTTTAATCACGATGACATGAATTTATTTTGGATTGTAGAAATGAGCCCTAAATCAACACAAAGTTTTCGCTGCAATCAATTAGCGCTATAGTGCTTTCGGATTTGCATTGTGATACAGTCTGTTCTACTGTGGTCGGTATTTATACTCACATTGCGTAGTATAATAGATATACCTCATCATACATGAATTTTCATGCTGAACATAAAGTGAAGAATTATGGGTTACTCAAAAAAGGTCGATTACTCTCGGTATTAATTCTAGCTTTTTTACAATCTTCGCATGCAAACTTTCGGTGCGGTCAATTCAATCGAACAATTTTATTCCGCTACTTGCACCGCGTATATCTGAATAACAGCAGTTGTGAACAATAAGTTCACCTCACTGTTCGTCACCTAAACATTGCATGAACTGTGACGGATCTATAGATTGATTGAAACTCACGGATACTTAAACTTGAAAGTGGACCAAGCGTGCATACATTTCGGACAGCACTTACTTTAATCTTCCAAATATTTAGACCTCTAACGTCAGGAAGAAATCGAAAATACGCTACTTTGAGTAAGTATACAGATTTATTGACATTATTACTGTGCTTCTATACTATAACATTAGTGCTTCAGCGTATTATGCAGGAACCAATTTTTTTTTGCGAATATGGCAGCAATCACAAAACAGAAAAAATCACAGCGTGTTCAAAGATACACGAGAATATCCAAGTTGTTGACATGTACCGTACAGTCCCACATTCTTCCGTATATGATATATGAACTGTAAGTACATGCGCACTAGAAAACGTACAAACGCGAATAATCGCCGTCGTTCGTTTTCTTGTGTTGGGTTTATCATTCGGCACATAGGATGTCTTCTATATTTTATGTAATAGTTTCGCAAATCTTTAAAGGTTCAACACCTAGCCGCTTCTAACCTCCCACAAATTGATACATGGCCAACGTACACGAAATAATGCAGGATAAAATTTTAAAAATGCACATATTATCTACTGCATGATTATAAGCTGAACTACCAAACGGATACAAAAGTAGTTCGTTTAATGAGTTAAATTTTTCACATTGTACAGTCCTACTACAGGGTTTAGCAAAAACATTACATTACTGAGCACGCAGTTTCGCACGCTTCGTAGTAATGGCCTGGAAACCAGAGTGGATGGTAGCGACGGAACATTGAGCGCCACATGACTGTGATAACAATAAGAATTGCAGACAGATAAGATGGATAAGTAGTGGGCAACAAAAAGAGATACAAATTGCTGTGAGGACAAACTAACGCATTTGGGCAACAACAACGTGTAGTATTTCGTAGCTGTGACAAAAAAAAAAGGAACAGGAAAGAATAATAATTACCTCACACTGCAAGAAAAACAGACGGTTGTCCTTGGTAAGAATTGTATCGGGAGATCGGCAGGTGTGACAGGATACGTATTCACCTGCGCAAAGTGTGACAAAATATTAGCGAACAAATCAGCGCACAGTATATTTTGTGACGAATGTTGAACAATAGAAAGTGTAAATCTACAACTGTTATACTATATTGATAGATGGATTACGCACACACACGTCAAAGACGGTCTACCACATGGCAGGCTTAGCACTTACGGATATAGGATCGAAGAACGTTTTCGATCTGCTTCTGCTGGAATCGCCCCTTAATTACTAGTTTGTTATCTCCATCTACGGATCCAGTGGTACCCAACTCGGAAAGCGCATATGCCATAACGTGATCGGGCAATCGATGTAACCTAAAGTTCAATGGGATATGCATTATTAATACTAGCATAAAAATACTTAACAACAGTTCTCGTCATCACGGCAGTGTCAAATGAACACAGCAGTACTAAACTTAAGCGGTGACAGTCTACTCCTCGTGCTAGACAAATATACGAGGATTCTCGAACATGGTAGATTCAATACACTATGTAACACAAAAATCGTGTTCTTGCATGAATTCGTTCCATCAGAGAAAAACGACATGCAAGAACAACAGAAGAAACTTACTGTTTGCAGATCTCCACAAAATTAACGAAACCAGTACGTCTGGTTCCTATTCTCACAATCTGTGGTGGTCGTACAGTCACACGCTTTCTCTCTCCAGCAACACTGTCGGGGTTACGTTGCTTCATTATCTTGAACACACGAGTCAAAAGGTCATCAAATGCATATTCACGCTCGCAATCCTGAGCCCAGATACTCTTTTCGGTATCCTCCTTTGTCTCATCTTCATCATCGCCCTGTTCATCCTCGTCTAAGAAAGACAGATCCTTTTTCTTTTTCTTCTTTTTCTTTTTTGTAAGTTCAAGGTCACCCGATTCACCATCAACATCGGCAGCCTCTTTGGTAGTGTCCTCCTATAATCGATAGAAACACGAATGACATAAATAACCTAAAGGCTCTTTCACTGTCCAAACTTCGAACAGAGGAATCTACACTTTAAGAATACACGAATACAACCACGTTTGCTCGTATTCACTGGAACGTCACAAACGCACACTTGTTGCAGGCGATACATTTATACCTTAACAGTGTCAAAGTCGCCGAAATCAGCGGTGGCGGCTTTTTTCTTCTTCTTCTTTTTAGTACCAAATGACAAATCTATGTCACCAACAGCAGCAGTAACCTCCTCAACGGGAGTGGGTGCAGCTGCGTCCGTACCAGACGTAACATCAGCTACAGCACTGGAATCATCGTCCAAATCTAGCGCCTTTTTCTTTTTCTTCTTCTTTTTGAGACTAAGATCGAAGAACTCCTCAGGAGCGTCGTCAGCCATGATTGTTTTTTGTTGGATATTTATATATGCTTATTGATGTCAATGTAGAGTAATGTAGAGTGAGTATAAAGGATACTAGAGGGTGGTTTGTTTACCTAACAAACAACGGCTTTAGTATGCAGACGTGTGCAGGAGTATGCAAACGTGTATGTGTGAGTTATTATATGTGAGTATGTGTATGTGTATCTGTATGTGTGTGTGTATGAGTATCAGTATGTGTATGTGTATGTGGATGTGTATGTGTATGTGTTGTGCCTGTGTGTGTGTGTGTACGGGGCGTGTGGGCTGAGTGTGTGTGAGTGTGTGTGTGTGTTTGTGTGTGCACACTGTGTGAGTGGTTGGGCTGGGCGGAGCCAACTCGCCGCGGTCAGGTCGGTGGGTGGGTGGTCGGTGGGTGGATGGGTAAGTAGGTTGTTGGGTGGGTAAGTGGGTCGGTCTATGGTCGGTCAGTGGGTCGGTCAATGGGTCGGTCAGTGAGTTGGTCAGTGAGTGGGTCAGGTGAGTCGGTCAGTGGGTCGGTCAGTGAGTGAGTCGGTCAGTGGGTAGGTCAGTGGGTCGGTCAGTCGGTCAGTCGCGGGTGGGTGTGGTCCCACTCCTCACCTCACTTCTTGAATTTTAAAATTGTTTTTTTACTCCCCACTTCCACTTTTTTTCTTTGTTTCTACCCTACCCTCCCCACAACACCGCCTCACACGTGCAGTTCGTTCTCACTTGAATAAAGCAAAACAAATATTAATTCGTATAATAAAATATAATTATTCAAAAATTGAATTATTTAACAGTTCATTAGGGCGACGGTCCTAATAAAACCCCAGTCAGCATACCTAAATATATACGTTTTTATATTTAATGATATTTTATTCATAGATATTATTTAATATTAAATAAAAGGTTACTCATTCTATATCTATAATACTGTCTGGAAGACGAACGTGTGTTATAAAGTATATGTCAGTCCAACCCAGTGTTGAATAAATATGTCCTTTTGAATAAAACTGAATAAAACCGAAAATGGATCTTTCTCAAGCCAAGAAATGCTGTTCGTACCTACAACACCAAGCGCTAGACATTTGGCAGAAAGCAGTGTTGATGAATTAGTTTTAGGAAATTTCCAATTTCTCAACTCGCTCGAATTGCAAGCTGAAGAGGAACCGAAATTGAACAACAAAAAAGCCAGAAGAAATTTCAACTTAATATGTTCGTACTAAAAATTCACTCAAAATAAAAGTCCAATATATTTATTTCCTCAAATATTGTTTTGGGCGTAGTCCTAATTTTCACTATTGCGCCAAAAATTTGAACTTGATACATTAAGTTCATAGCACATACCATAACAAAAACACAAATACAATGTATTGTACGTACCCACACAACAAAAACACATAAATAAATATGCTGTATTATGCTGATCTACATTCGAACACAAGCTGTCCTTAGTATACTATGATTCTTATATATTGCCGTGACGGATTATGTTTGTGACTGCTGCGGCACTAGTGGGGGAGGAGTACACGTTTATGTAATATCCTTTCGTGAGCCGACCCAACGTCATTGTGACGGCATTGGCCGGTGTATATGAATTGACGAACTGCAGAAAGGTAGCGAACAATTAACCGGTGCCAGATTCACATTTTATACGCAATATCGCATATCACCAGTGTTTAATATTGAGCTGTAAAGGATAGCTTGTAACATACCCGTAATCCAGTATGTTATTGTTCACTTCTTGTGCATGGAATGAACCTACAGACAGCGAGTCTGATGGGGGGGGAGGTTATACACACTTTGCTGCTCCATGTATAGCATGCTTTTTTGCCAGAGACCTTAATTTGACATGGACGCCAACGTAGATTAATAAATTTGGGAAGAACTACATTAAACTGAAATAGTAAATTGGCAGTTGAGAAAATGTCTTCAATGACGCATGCCGAGACAGGTGTACTCTAGAGTCAATTTAAGTTTCCAAAACACAAATGCACGCTTTATCATCCACGCGTCATATGTGATTGATATGGATTTATCACCCAGACGTCATGTGATTGATTGCTCACCTAAAATTACGTAGGTGCAGTTTATAGTCTATGATGTTTTTTCCAGTTTCTATACACTTGGTATTTTTTTGTACTGCGTTGAGAGACCCACTGTTATGTGTAATAAACTCGTAGTTGTTGTTTGTGGGAGCATGGATAATTGCTTCAACTAAATGGTGTGGCCTTTCAGATTATTCAATCATGCGGCTAAGTATGTTAACAGGTCACTCGCACTGTGTACTCTTCACTTTCAGAATGTTGATCACCTAAATCGTGAACACAACTACTAGCTGAGATATCTCTGTGCGAATAGACCTACGACTATGTATTTACGTGATGGAAATATACGCCATATATCCGTACGTATACATGTATACGAGCACGGTCATCCACATGACATCAACTATGGCCTTATCACACCGCTCCCTCTGGCCTCCATCGTCTTAATATAAACTCGTCAACCTCAATGCTCGCGAGGCATACTGGTGTACTAATATCGGCATTATCTGGGAATATAACGAATGCTAGAACTGTATCCTGCGTACACAAAGTAGGTATATGTCAGCACAGTGTACGAAAGTTCAATACTCAACTGCCTTACACTCACAAACTAAAAATGGCTGTGAACATACACACCTATACACATTCTCATTAATAATAACTAAAATATCTCACATGTCTACTACAGTACTTGCCCATTCGCAGTAGTCTAATAACATAAAAGAGGTTCCGTGAAATACAGCAAACTAAATACCTTAGCAACGCCCTCGGTTAACCGTTGTAAGTTTTGAATTGTCTCAAATCCATCTGGGCGTGAAAGGGCATTCAAATGATTAAACTCTGATGGCGCATTTTCGGTCTTGATCATTACTGAATAAATAGAATGAGTAAAGATGGGGCCTGCATAGTACAGAACAAAGTCTGTCGCGTATTTCAGGCCAGAGCGTGGTATCCAGCCATTTGCTCGGTAGTGGTGATACACACAATATCGAGGAATGAAAGACAGGCTTATATCACAAAAAGATTTCCATAGCTCGTTAAGTGACATCGGCTCCTGCACAAGTGCGGAAATAGGAGCAAGTATTCAGTCATGCATGCATGTGCACGTCAGAGTGGAATGCACAGGTTTGTTTATGTATAAAGACTGGCGAATGGAAGACAATTTATAGATGGTATTTGTATATTCATATATATTGTAGATATGAAGGCAAACCGTTGTTTGTATATTTACACAACTATGCGGACAGACAAAACAATAATACAAAACGTACGGCACTAAAAAGATGCTTTTGTACATACTGGAGAGTCTTCTTTATAAACGTCCAGGCACTGTAACGTATTAACAAGGTAGAACGTTTCCTCCAGTCCTAATACCTCGCGTTCTTTAACATCGTCTGCCACAATGTCCGTGACGGCAGGTTCTTTTACGTTCTCATCACACGTGCCCGCGTCACAATTATATGTATATATGATTGTACTAGGAGGTAACGTTTTTTGTATATTACTTTTCAAAGTAGAACATATACTCGCGCTTTTAACGTGCTTACTAAAACCTTCACATGCTGGAGATTGTGTGGGTGCCAGGGCGGATATGTTCGTGGGTGTGGCGTCATGTAAAGGCAATTCTTGGGGCAGAGATGTTTGAAATTGCTGCGGCTGGTTTAGTCGTGTACTCTCGTTACTTATTGTATTATCTTGACCTGAATTACAGTGTAAATAGTACAAATAGAAACAGAGAAGATGAACGACTCGATAAAACCAAACATTTAAATGCAAAACGGGACCTTCAAGTATATATACCAAAAATACAACACAAGCCGCAGTATTAGTTGTATGGATGACAGCATACGAAATACAGATAAGTACATGAACATCGACACCTATACTAGGTATGTATACATATATATAAACTCAAAACCAAAAATCGATTAATACGAAAACAACGAATCAGCAAAATACCTTGAAATTTATCCTTTCCCTTTCCCCTTCCTCTACCCTTATAACCTCCACGAAAGGCACCATGAGATGAACGTTTAAACTCAATTTCCGGCATCCACGATGCATGTCCACGAGACTGATCTCCTTTTCCGAAACATCCCTATTAGTAAATCGATGACAATTACAACTGGTGATATAAAACGCGATTCGGAAATATGTGTGGGGGCATAGAATAACACACAACATATGCACACAGATACACAGACACAATATGCAACACAGAGACATAGACACAGACACAGACGTACACATAGAGAGAGATGCAGACGCAGACACAGACAAACATAAAAACAACATACAGTTATACAGATGAATTGTCTTGACTGACTAACATCGTGATAATTTCTCTAGCAGCAGACAATCACACACACAAACGCCAACTTTCATCAAAATTATAAATCCAGTTCTCAGAAATCTCCACATGTAAATCAGAAGAAATACACCGGCACAAAAATATCAACTTACGTGTTTATATAGCACGGTAGCATCTTCGACCTCGACCACATGTACGCTTTTTCCAGTAAATAAGGCTGATAGTCGAGGTTTATTAGCGATTACAGGCATTTTCTCAAGTACTTTCACTTCATCACCCTCGTCCTTCTCAAGAGGTGGTACTTCGCTTGCGCATAAACCTACAGATTCACTGGTTGCTTTCCCCTCCGTTTCCGTGTTTGATTTGCTTGTATTCGAAGTCATATAGGATGGCAGTGTGGTTAGTGTAAAGGGACTTTTAGCAGGGACTGCGTTAGCATTGGCTATGGGATATGGAGTACATCCCGCCTGTGCATACTTACTTCTGCCCCCTCTCTTCCATCTCGGGAGCTTGTAAATATCCTCCACACCGGTGGCTTTTTTCTTCGCCATGCTTTGCTACTTGTTTATATACGAGCGCATATCCCCGCTACCTCTAACCAGTCGGAAGTACAATTGGGCATGTGTAATAGACAATGAAGGGAGGAAGTACAATACATGGACACATGTAACAGACAATGAAAGGTGCAAGTATCATCAATGAGCGTAAGTAACAATGAACGGGACGTACGCAGCTCTTGACAGGTGTGGTGTGTCTTGTAATGTGTGCGTGTGGTGTCAAATTGACGTACGAAGAAAAAACGTACTTTATTCCGCAATATACGTACAGAGAAGTCTCTTCTAGATACAGTAATATATGTAAGTATATCAATTTATGCCTTGACGTGATCGGGGCATACACAGTGTTCTCGCACACATTTGACACTCGATCGAGTATACCAACGCGTCGTTCATGGATGACTGCATTCACAGTGAAGTATACAAGGAGTTGTTCATGGATGACTATGGTGTAGTAACCAGATTGTGTGACGTATATTTTGGAACGAGCCTAATATTTAATACAATATGAAGTTTGCAGTGTGAAATATGATAAAAACGTAAGAGTGTCCATATTTCTGCATACACTAACGCATTCTAAAACTATTCGTTAGGGATGCTTGTTTTAACGCACACATACATACACACTCTGTGAAGTTAAGTAAAAATCCCACTCCAAACTGACAGTCACGGTCTGATCTCATATGCACTCATATCCTCAACTAAGAGCATACACTCTGATAAATAAACAAAACACACACACACGCACACAGAATGGAAGGAAAACTACCAGCGTGTAAGACTGGAACCAGTAATATGTCAAGGGCCTTTCTGTTCGTGTACATTTTAAACTAGTTTTGTAGTTTCAATACGTAACATATACGAATATATGAATAAATTGTACACGCAGGTATATATAGTATTATTATCTGCGAACATAAATCAAGTTGAATGCCGTTTTTCACACAATGGATTCTTTCTCAATTTGGAGAACGTTGGACCAATTCTCCTTAATTGCGTTGGATATATTGTTTAATCATTTTAGAGAAATTGTATATACACGAAAAGCAACGTATAAGCAAGTCAGAGAGGTAAACTATCTGTATACACGACTATCGTGGGTACAGCTGGAGCAAACCATCCTTATTAATGGCGTAGCCGAGAAGAACTTTCAAGTTCTGACTATCTTACCAGCGCGTACAATACGGTGAAACTCCAAACAGTTGTGAATGTGTCTTTATGAGATGCGAACATAACCATTCATATTTAGTGAAGTCAGTAACAGATACATTGTATCATTGCTGCTATCGAACTCGTAGTACTATGCGCGCCAAGTATTGACACAGCTTCGAACTTTGAAAGTCAGCATACAGTTATGTCGTCAAGATCAGTCGTTCATGAAACTCGATTGTCGTTATATTTTCACACTCGTCAAGAAATAGTGAGTTACCTAATTTGTATATAATATATTAGTCAAGAAATACAGCTGATTTGACGATGAAATTGATGTGAGGGAATAGTTGCAATGTCAAGTATAAGTGGCGATTTGACGTTGTGGGTTGTCAAGTCATTGATGCTGTAGGGGATAACCCCTCTCTGCCGAAGTATTTCTCTTGACAAGCAGGGATGTTTTTAGTGGTAGGAGACTATACAGGAAAAGTAAATGACAACATAAAGGGGAGACCTTAGCGCAAGCTCTTCTGATTCACATTCATTTCTCATCGGATGGGGTAAAGTAGTAGGAATCTAGTCTACCGTTTCAACAGTTTTAACCCAGTAATACCAGGTTGTTAATACACCGGGACGGTGATCGAGGGTCAAAGGTTCGTGATTGGGCTATTTTTGGAGGTGTACGGGGGTTCCTCATGATATGAAGCACATTGGTTAAGAAGAATTGTGTGAAGTATACGGTTGTAGCAGATACAACGTAGTGTTAATCTACGTTAAACATTACCCGTAACAAAATAAACCTGGTTATTCTAACGGTGAGGTCTAACGGAGTTGAGAGATTAGGAGTCAGATGGAGTCACTTCACGTTTTGCAGCAAAAAGGAAGCGCTACTATTGGGTATCGACTTCAACAACTGTTGCGACGACTATGCTGCGTGGACGAAAAGACAAAAGATCTTAAAATTTATAAATTAACCAATGGATGTTAATCTCATGAGCTCTTTGTCGTCGCTTCGCCACCGGACTCCCCAGCCCACCCACACACAAACACACACGCACATACACACACACACACACACTACAACATACAAACACACACAAACGTACGTATACGCTCTAACACCCCACGCACGTAAATGCATCAACGTCGTGGGTTACTCACAGCACAACTATAGCACAGCACAGCCCATTGATGCAGACAGCACACTCCTCATGTCGTTCGTCTCACGATCAGTTGACACCTACAATAACAAGCAACACGCGTCTCAAGACAAGCACAATACCGGTTTTTTTTTGAATTGCTTTATATGAGCGCATTTCAAGACTAAACTTGCAATAAACGTTAAAAAGCTTCTGTTTTCACGCATCTGGATTATCTGGAGCGCGTTGCAATGATAGGAAAATTTGCGCAAGTGCGCCTGTTGGCGTGGAAAAATTTTAAATTGCAAAGGAGAAGACCAATTGGAACGTTAGTGGAAGTGTTAATGCCAATCATTTTCATCTGTATTATGGTTGGTTTGAAGGAGATAGTCCCTATAGAAACCGGAGGTCCAGGTATTCACATATACACATTCGTACTCTTATGTATTGGAGTGTAAATTCGTGAAGGCCGGTAAACCGTTCGTAGCCTGCTCCTTTGTGTACGTGATAACTGATGGTGCACTCCTCATACTAAATATTATGCACTTTATCACCATTTTAAAGCATGAAATACTACATGACTGTAAAATATATCCACATACATACATGTTGTTGCGAATGCATAACTATATAGTCCGTCTTTCATTAACACATACATATGCCACGCAACTGTTTGAATATTCTTTAAGAATCATGTGTTCATTGTCCTACATACAGTATTCAACGCTAACGACCAGTCTGTGAACGCCATGCCGTACCCAAACATTAGTGAATATGTATACTATCCGAATTCTGGTCAAGGTATTCAATGCAATTGCCAATTAATTGCGTTCATGTATGAATGTGAGAGGGTTTACAGATCTGTTGTGTTGTAATCGTAATCATGTGTACAAGTGGATGAACGTCAATGAGGAGATACTACATTACTCTGGGCTTGCGGCATTTATATAATTGCATTGTTTACACCCACTTGCATACCTGTGTGATTGCCGATACATGGGGTCACTTCTGAGATATTCAAGTAAGTAAGTATGTTTTCAGGGTGACGACGACCTACGTCTACATCATGCATGCTTACTTTGCCGTAAAGTATACATAAAACACGCACACGTACGCCCACACGCACTGCAGTCGCTGAAATTATGAAGTACATTGCTGAACAACAAGGGGTCAATTCTACTGGATTTGAAAATGAAAGCGAGATTGAAGAATATGGTCGTGGAAGACCCGATGTTGTCGGTATGTTCAGCGCCATAGGTTCATGCATGCACGTGTTCGTGTGATGGATGTGATGGGTGGACTTGCTTGCTTATATTGATATACATGTACTACTAGTATACATCAGCGCGTACACACATAATACACTTGCCGACAGCAATGTTTTCTCATGTCAGGCAATGTACAAGAAATGTGAGTATTTCCGAGTATGAATACTGAGATATCAGTGGAGTGTGCACGTGATTATCTGTTTGTCTGTGCCCATGTGTGTGTGTGAACACGATGATTGTTTTTGATGGTATACGTTTAAATGTTCACTAATAATCACAATCGTATTGGGCTATTTACATAAATTGTGACTGCATATCGAAGCTGAAGTATGATATGATATTACAAGTATATATAGATATATATGTGTGTATGAACTTGACTAGGTATGCATATGGGTATGTGTACATATATTTACTCAATACAATCACATCCACTATATATGCATGTACTCACCGCATCAGGCGTCATCTTCAACAAAACTTCTAACGGCGATCTCAGCGACAACGTTGAAGTTACACTCCGGTTTCCTTATTCACCCAAATGCACACAATTCTACACGGGATGTGCTGATGATGATTCCAAGTGGTATACAAACCTTGCGTACAGTTCGGATGGATTCTACGATAAGGGACCTAAATTGACGGACAATAGTGTCACCGATTCCAAGTAATGCATATGTGATTTGTATGAGTGTATGTTTATATTGCAGAATACTTTACGATGAAATTACAGACGCGATGACCTTGTTATACGATTTGAAATGCAGTGCTGGTGGGTTGTTGAACGTAGGTCTTGCAATAATCATATTATCCACTCGTTACTGTAAGTATAAATATACTGTTGTCGTTGATTTAGCATACTGTTTTCGTTATTTTTAACTTATGCATATTAGAAATTTCGGAAAAATTACGATGTAAGAGTATTTGATCCCGTCGTTTGGTGATTTGAATAACACCACATGCTATAGAACTGATGGTTTGGTAAGAGAGTTATGACGTGAACTGTATACATACACCGGCAAACATAGGTACTGGTACAGTGGTTTCGCACGAGTACAATGGGAACTGGGTAACGCAATTGCGTCATTGCGCAACACTGGAACCTTGGGTTCAGATATGCAGCAGAACATTGACTTTCGTGTGCAAAGTTTCCCATTTGCTGAATTTGTTCGCAATCAATTCGCAACATTTGGAATACGTTTCACCATGCCCTTGATTTTGCTGTTGGGTTACACATACCCTATCTTAACCCTTACTCGTGAGATCGTGCTGGAGAAGGAAATGCGATTGAAGGTAGGTACACTTGGTAAACCATAAGAGAAAATCATGTTCGTATGCTACGTATTGGTTTTATGAACTTGTGTATAAGTGCTGATACCTGTGTATATTGAATGCGTATGTGTATTTGATACTTTAGGGGATAACCAGCCACATCTGATTGAGGTACGAGTTCAACTTGAAATGATCATATAAGTTGTGCGTTGTATGCAATTTAATTTTATATGCACAGATGCACAACACATGCACACACGCTCGTATATTTACAGGAAGCAATGAAAATGATGGGCATGTCCGCAAGCACCAATTGGATCGCCTGGTTTTTGAAGAGTTTCATTCTCCTGTTCATATCTACAGTTGTAACATTGATTATTTTGAGCGTCGGAGAAGTCGTCGTATACTCGGAAATGACCGTCATCGCTGTTTTCTATTTCGCATTTGTCGTAAGCTCTTTATACATATATATATTCATTCGTACATGGATTTGTCTGTTCACATGTTCGTCGAGATGATATTACTGAAATTTGTGTTGTGGCTCATGCTCATCAGTCCGATTTTTTGAGTGTCGACTTACCAATCAGAATAAGTTTGTTATATACTTCTGCAAATATTTATGCCAGTATATATATACAGATATATATGAGTGATTGCATGCGTTTGTTTGTTGTAAACCTTCTCACGCTGCACGTATAACGTGCAATGCCTGTTCAACAATGTAAACTGTTATTCTCCTATTCACATCGTGCTGTCATGTTCTCAAACTCCGTCCAACATGTAACACAGCTGGCAATCATTATGTTTGGGTTTATGTTGTCCACGTTCTTCAAGAGCGGGAAGATGGCCGCACCTGGAGCTGCAATCATTTTTATGTTGACATTCATACCGTACCAAATACTTGTCGTGTAAGTAATTGTATACACATCAATAGATGAGTGTGCATGTAGCCATATGTGTGTAGATATACGAATATGCAACGTACGCACAGTCATGTATAGACGCTCCCTAAAAAGATCAAAGAAAGCCACACAAGATGGCGCTTTCTTTTCACGGTGGAGTACCTCGTACATTTGAACGTGAACAAAGGCAACAAGTATGCACACACCACTACACACGAGTGTAAAGACAACCACATTGGCAATAACTCGCGCTACGAACGAAGTAGTTATTATGCGTAGAACAAATGACTGCCTGTTCAGTGGACAAAAATTACTATGTCGGATGTCAGATATATGCACACGCTTAGAATATACATTCATACCCACAAGCACACACCCACATTATCGTTCAAGTGTTCGCATTATGAAATACTTTCTAAAGGATCATGCATATAATGCGGGTAAACACACGAAAGCATGTATGTTATATGGATGGGGACATATGGACAAGTACGCACACCACAAAGACGTACTTATTTATACACGAAATACAAAATACGTGCACTCCTATATAACTAGATCAAGCAGGGGTGATCCCTCAGCATCGCAAGTGGCATGGTCTTCTCTTTTTATAAACACTGCACAGTCCTGGGGTTGGATGGTGATTGGCCAATTCGAAGAATTAGGTACTCCACTATCGTGGGACAAATTCTTTAGTGGTCCCTCCTACGACTCGAGTATAAGCATGGTAAGTGTACGCATGTCTCTATGTGCGTTTTCTACCACAAATAAAATGAGAGGGGATTGATGATTTGTCAATGCAAGTTATGGACAATGTACAATTGTTGAATCGCTCATTGTATGTGTAAATTTATCCAAAGACAGCATGAACGCACTGATATATTTGCAACTACTCTTCAAGAAATACACGCTAATCAAAGCTCTTCATAAACCAAAACTTCGGCATAAACCAAAACTTCGGCATAAACCAAACACAGGGCCTCATTGTGGGAATGCTTCTTTTCGATAGTTTCATTTTCGGTTTCATTGCCTTTTACGTTGAGAGGGTGTTTCCCGGTGAATTTGGCGTATCCTTGCCATGGAATTTCCTTTTTACAAGGAAATATTGGGCATCTTCTTCCTCTCGTAGACAAGATACTGTTGGTAAAATGGTCAATTCGGTATGTACACTTTTATTTTCTCCATCTGTTGTATGTTTTATATGTATGCGTGGGATTGCACAACACTTGGCTTTTCATTTATACCTTTACGCACGAACGTCCTATTCAGTGAAACGCACTCCAATGGTAACTATACCGCTAAATATGTGCATATGTTGTTAGCTTTTCCTACTTGACGACAGGTAACGGCGTATTTACATTTTTATAAACGCCTCTATACGCGTGCACAAACACAATATATTGTGTGTAGCACATATACAAACGGACTATGTGTGAACAAGCGTGTTTAAAATCAAACAAAACTTACTCATATTCATGCATGATAGTTATAGTTATATAGATATATGTGTATATAGATTTAGGGCGTATACGATTATTCATAGCTGCGCATTTGAGATGTGCTCACGCTTGTTGCCATTTGTGAGATGTGATGGAACAAAGGACGAGAAGTCGTACACTTGTATATGCACTGTGCAATGTAATTATATTTTCTACACAGGTGTTAAACCCTAAACCTTACTCCAACGTTTGATTTATCCTATGTATGCTACCAAATTTCCATGTACCTGTATTTATTTCAATATCACAGCAAGACATTCTTGCTGATGATGAGGGTGTATTGGAGGCAGAAGAATCAGATCGAGTCTCCGGTGTTGCTGTCCACAACCTTGTGAAGGTATGTGCAGCTACCTAACACATTCCTGGATATACAAATACACTTTCAGATAGACATACGTATCACACAGAAGCGCACACACGAGCGCACATTTCACGAACGTAAGTGCACCCGCAAATCTGTATATGCACTCATAAATGCATACACAGGAATACTCTAATGGTAAGCTCGCCGTGAATGGTGTCTCATTCAAAATGTATGAGGATGATGTCACTTGTTTACTGGGCCATAATGGTGCAGGAAAAACAACAACGATGTCCATGCTGACAGGTACATACGGATGACTACATGAAGCAGCACGTATAACATGCACATAATTATATACCTAAGCTACTCTGTCACTTAGAATCGCATGCTTATGCATCTATTATCGCATGCTTATGCATCCATTATCGCATACTCTGAAACATGGACGTAAACGACATTGCTACTTACGTCGTTTAAATAGATTAAGCTCACAAGTCACACATGTTCTCAAATATACACATATTTCTGTCCGCACACCCGTCGTCTACATTATACGTTTTACACACATGGGGGCGCATGGTTAATACTAAATTTTTGTTGCAGGTATGTACGAGCCAACATCTGGCACAGCTACTATCAATGGTTATGACATTCGAACAGATATCGATCAATGCCGCCGAGTACTTGGTCTGTGTCCGCAAGTCAACACACTTTTCACAGGTAAATATAGCACACACGTACGGAGGAATGTATGTATGCACAATACGCATCGCAGCGCAACTGTAAACTCGCATCAGAAGCTCAATCATACGGCTACCACATGCCATTCGAAGTAGCACACATATGCCCATCACACAGCAACATACGCCGACGAACACTATAGTTTTATTCTTCTTGCATCGTAGGTCTAACTGTAGCTGAGCAGATGGAGTTTTTTGGCACGCTCAAGGGCATTCCTCAGAATGAGATTGAAAAAGAAGTACGTATTATGTTGGCTGACTTAGACATGGAAGAGAAACGAGACTATTTCCCGTCAGGGCTCAGTGGAGGCATGAAACGAAAGTTGTGTGTTGGCATCGCGTTCATGGGTGGGTCTAAGGTACGATTCCACACGAAACACACGTGAAAGCACACAATGTGCACGCATACGTACACGCATGTCCTGGCTAAAGTTGCACTCCAACGAACAAATATACACGCCAATAACAACAAGCACATACTGTGCTTGACTTGAAACAATACTGCCGCAGGCGTGGCCACGCATGAAGATTTCTGATCAATGCAAGCTATCTCCAATGATTTGACTACACACGTTCTGTCGCACTAACGTACTAGTGCAGTACAAGAATAAAATTACAACCTACAGTATCACTTACATCCCTACACGTGCATACAGGTTGTATTTTTGGATGAGCCTACGAGTGGTATGGACCCACAAGCCCGAAGATCCACATGGGATTTAATCACCAAATACAAGCAGTCTCGTACTATTTTGTTGACAACACATTTTTTAGATGAAGCAGATATTCTAGGGGATAGAGTCGCGATTATGTCGGAAGGTAGAGTCAAAGCGTGCGGAACCCCTTTGTTTCTGAAGGTACATAATTTTTGTTGTATTTTCTGTATATGCAAGACGCAGCTTAACGTCCCCACCGTGTAGAAATGACCCATGATGTATGTGCAGAATTCCCTTCATCTCATGGTGCAATTGTGTAATTATATAATATACTCCCTTTATAACACGTACTCTCCTACTAGCAAGAGAGTTCGCAGTATATGTTATCATCTACATACTATGATAATGCATATAATCGTTCTTCACATTATTCAACTACGTACGGTCAAAGTTTCTATAGTGTTTAATGCACATACCTTATGAGCTATCGTCTCTAAATTTAAATATTGATGAGTACAACATCATAACACTCACAAATACACAATGTCCTCATACATATATTTGAATGTAACAGGGTGAATATGGAATCGGATATCAAATGGTGCTTGCGAAAGGACCCAAGTGCGATGAACCTTCAGTCACTTCCATGCTTTCCAAGCATGTAGCTATTGTCTTGTTAAACAATATTGGTGCTGAGCTGAGCTACCAATTACCGCAGAAAGATATGCAGAACTTTGTACCCATGTTTAAAGAGTTGGAGTCAAACCTTGAGGAACTAGATATACAGTCATATGGGGTAGGTTTATGTGTTTATGCCTAATATTGAGACGGTTGTTATGTATATTCACATACTGGTGCATTAAATATGTACATATAGATATATAGATATATCATGTTGGTAGTCTCTCTTAACCAAATGACACCGCTAGAGATACTTGTATTGAAAAACCTGGATTCGAAAAAAATATGAGTTTAGTCTCATATTTCGAGCAATATTTTGTGTATACGTTTGGTATACGCTTGCATGCTTAATGAAATATTATTTTAAACACATGTCTCATGCTATGGCAGTTTAAATATTCACCCCAGCAATGTATTTTTGCTTGCAAATTTTTTTCTATTCATCTCTTCATATTATACTTCATTCTTTAGGTTGTCTGGTCATATAATTTCTCTAAGTCGATCTTGTTTTTCCTCTGCCTGCGTTTGTACGTGAATATGCATAATAATCAACAATGTACATATATATGTAGGTCTCATGCACTACACTTGAGGAGGTCTTTTTAAAAGTTGGTGAATCCGAGAAGGACGAGATCGGCGAGGAAGGTGAAGAAATGAAGTAAGATATATTCAATTTTGTTGCTCGTCCCGATGAGGGCAGGAAAGAGTGAAGGAGACTGAATGTCAGTGTTGCACTTATGATAGTCCATTGCTATATGTGAATCTGTGTTTTGCTTGGTTTGATACATTGATGTGTTAGTCGGGTGTTGTCTACATGGATAGCGATAGTGTGGGAAATCCACACACATATCAGTTCCGTTTTGTGTGTTCCTTGTAAATCATATGTTGGTCTGAACCTTTCGTCATACTAAATCCTTTACCCCTTCCTTCACGTGTACTTTTAGGATCACAGCTGCGAGTGAGCATAGTAAAGATGCCTTAGATGTGAGTGGAAAAGGAGATGAAGGTATGTGTTGTGTAGAAATCAGTAGAATGCACCTAATTTTCTGCCAACATAAAATTATATTACTAAGAAACTACATACTTATTGTATCTCATCAGGTGGATACGAATTTGAAAATCGATTTCTTCTAAAATCTGGCATTAATCTCAGCATGAAACGTTTCAAAGCACTTATCACTAAACGATGGATCAACGCCAGCCGTGATTGGAAAGTATGATCCGCGCAATAAGCACACGAGTATATATATGTTCGTATACGTACGCATGCAGGTGCACATGTACATATACACGTATTGTCTTACACGTATTGTCTGCGATACAACACACACGCGAGTCCGAAGCAATTACACACACGTATAAGTTATTCCGCGCTCAGCCATGCAGGCATTCTACGCCGTCCCTCACCGCACGTGTGACACACACGCACGCAAACATACGTGCATCTTAAGTGTACGTGTCTACTCTACCATAACACATATGCTGACCCTGTCCTATTCTCGTGTTGGTCGTCTGTTAAGTTGTTGTACTTGCTTGCTGGGTTAATGCGAGCACGTATATATGAATATACAATTAGGACAACTGCAACACATACGTGCATATATTTATATAGGAATGCGTTTGAACTAAAACTCGTAAACCATATGCACACAATTGCGTAGGTTGGACTTTCCCAATTGCTTGTGCCAGTCGTGTTCTGTCTTGTTGCCTTGTCACTGGGTAAGTTCGCACCCACCCGTGCGGACTTTGCAAAACAAACCATAAGATTGTTGGAAACAGACATGTATTTTGACCCAAATGTGCCCATTTCAATCGATGAGAGTATAGCTGACAATGCCCTTGTTCAGCCATGGAAGGTATTATGTAAACTGAGATTAACCTGTTTGGAAGACGGATACGTATGCAACCATTGCCAAACATCTTAGTATCCGTACGTGACAAGACATGTGCGCATGCGTCTACAAATGATCACATCTATTCAAACTATTTGCAATGTAAATATACCAACATGTGGTGTGTATGCTTGTGTGTACGAAGGGGATGTATGTGAATACATATATAACAATGAATACATATATAACAATGTGGACCTACGCGTACTACACACGTATCTAATTCTGTGTAGCTACGATGTTAGCTACACAGTGTTTTAGTCTTAAATATAAACTATCGGCCACCCTATATTGTTTCCCACAGACGAGCATCCCTATGATGGACTTCACGTTGGACATTGCCCCAGAGACTGACATGCTCAACTATTTACTAACTAAGCAGAGGACGTTGGGACAGGAATTCCTCGAAACCCGATTGGGTGCATACACGTAAGCACCCGTCATTATATATATACCAGTGGTGGTTTAATTGCATACTGCGGTGAAATCAGTGTATATATATTATCCACAGTTTGCACTTGCTCCAATAATTGACAACATCTACGAGTTCAATGATCATTGGGCTATGAACATTGTAGCCAATTGCCACGTTTCGGCTGTTCTTGTATGCTGTACGTGTACAAGCTCATACACGCACACGTACATGCTCGTTTACTCATGCACAAGTAGTAATCTTACTAGATCACTCTTTGCACGTTTAACAGAATGACCAGTGAAGTTGACGCCATCGATAAGCAAGTCAACGTCAGTACATGGATCAGTGGTGAAAGTGTTCATAGTCTAGGTATGATATGAGTGAGTATGTTTGAGTGCGTGGGTTGCTTGTATACGTGTATAGATAGATTTTCTTGAATTCGTGTGTAGGCCAGTGTGTGACTCTTGACTGTCGTGGTCGTAATTTTAGCTGTATATGTAGTTACGGGTGATGGCTGTGCCACGGTAGAATTTGTGCGTTTCATGTAATGTACGGATATTTAGTTACCTGTTAGAATTGCTGGTACGAATGTACTCAAATTATGCGCACTGAGTTTGTAAGATATATGGTCAGTCTTGGCTATATCTAATGAATTCATAATATACATATTCATTGCTTATAAGGTGTCTACATTGGCGGACTTGCTGAATCACTGATAAGGTCAAACCAACCCGATCCGTCCACACCGTTTAAACTTAGTTTTGCTAATGACCCACTGCCTCAAGACTTACAGACAGAAGCGTACTCTAAGTATGTCAAATATATACGTTGCATTCATGTATCTACGTGCTTATACGTGCTGGCATGCTTTGGGAGATTATATATGTCCTTTTTGGATTTTCTTTTGGAGGCTGCATGTATTTACCTATCACATAGGCACTTACACATGCATGCACACAAGCACACCTATTCCATCCACAAGGCGAATTGTTTACATGCACATGCACATAAAAATGGAGATATGCATGTATTGTGCTCTCAATCATTCACTCATTTAATGTCATCATGCAATACCATAATCGTAATATTTGCACAATATTTGCAAATGTACAGTATTGCGCTGGACAACTCGGCCTTCAACATAGCCTTCTTCACTCTCTTTGGTATCGTGTGTCTTACATCGACATATATGATCTTCGTGGTGAATGAGCGTGTAAGCAACGCAAAGAATATTCAGTTCATTAGCGGTGTCTCTCCCTTGCAGTACTGGGCGTCGACGTATGTGTTTCCATATAATTGTATAGAATATGACTATGCTTCGCATCAATGGTTGTTCTTTATCTCTAAATGTGTATGTACGGCCAATGTATGCAGTGTTATCGGTGATGCTGCTTAAATCTTGAGATTTGTTTTATTGTAGTGTGTGTACTATGTGGTCTTATTTCTATGTGGTTGTGAACATGTTTCATATCGACTTTTAAAATAATTGAAGTGAAAACATATGATCACTTGGAAGAATTTGAAGTTACCTGTACCATCAATCCCTTCCTAAACAAGCATATACGAATGTACGTCTATGGCTCGTATCTGAGTGTATGCTTGTCGGTGCGTGGGCTCGTGTGCCACATCAACATGATTTTAGGATGCTATAACGAGTACCATTTACTGTCTAGTATGCTTTTCATTTCTATCGTGTATAGAATTATTTGTTAGATTGTGCATGTCAAGGTGTCTAATATGGTACTTTTTCAAATGTTGAATACATGAGAATGTTTCATGTCATACGTATACATATACATATGCACATACAAATACCAATACAATACCAATATAACCGGCACATCTATAACTGTATAACATCTATCTACATACAGATACTTATGGGACTTCACGTTGACAATAATTCCGAATATTCTCATTCTGGCTCTGTTCGCTGCATTCGGAATTGAGGCGTACACTACTGTAAGTCGTTGTATGCCAGCACACGCTATTTTTTGTGTTTGTGCGAGTATGCGCGCATGAGTACGTCAATGTAATGGACCATTGTGTCGGATGCCTGTTAGCATAAATGTGCATGCGTCATGTGGCTTGTGTTGTGTATGAGTGTAGAGGACATAATCTAACGTGCGTACACATAAATACTCACCTGCGATGTGTACATTCTTCTAACATATACAGGGCTACAATCTATTAGCAATGTTTTTCCTTATCCAATTGTTTGCGTGGGGCTACATCCCACTTACATATATCGTCTCCATGGGATTCACTTCAGCGGCTACTGCAGTGAGGTATGTTCATCTTGTGTACTGTTCATGTGGTTGTTATCCAATGTCTATACCGTATACATGTTCGTTATGTTGATTGTACATTGCTGACTTCGTCGCAAATCAGACAGTCTACTGTAAGAGTATCTGGCTATGAATTTGTTACAGGCATATTTTCATTCAAGTTCGTTTTTAATGTAATTTCACTGTATGTACTTTTAACGTCTTCGTCTATTTTTCAGTGTTGGAATTATTGTCAACTATATTACAGGACTTGCTACAATGATTGCCTGCAATGTACTTCGAAATCTCGGTATGGTGGGAGTATGTTGTTGTCTATTTGCGTTCGAATTTTATGTTCTTCTGCTCTGTGGTATGTATTTGGCACTTTTCTGGCGTTGACTATCTCCCTGTGTACGTACTTATTACATATGCATGTATCCATATTCAGGACTAACTGCATCTGACGATGATACCACCGACTACTTCCTGTACGGCACTCTAATTTATTATATTTCTCTGCTATTCCCGAACTTTTGTTTGGGTGTCGGTTTGATGGATATATACAAGAATTGGCAGCTACAGGACGTCTGCATAGTAAGTACATACATATTTAAAAGCAAGTAAAGTCATACGTTTGCACGTTATAAAGATATGAGATCATTATAAAATGATGGCACACAGGGATTTGTTTTTGCCATGTGTATTTGTAAATACTTGCACCCGTTATACTATATTTGCTTGTACTTACACAATCCACTATTGGAGAGATACATACTCGTTGCTGCAAATGACATATCTACTTAGTCGTCAATTTTATCCATCAAAATGACAAATTACCCATTATACTACTCACAATGTTTCGTATACAGACTGTACTGTCATCTAAACCGCTGACTCTGCCAGGGCTACAAGGCTTCACACCGGAACAGATATGTACAAGCACCAAGTTCGTAGATGCTATGGGTGCCATAGGCATCTACTATCCAGATGAAAGATACCATTCTGAGGTGTGTATTATGTTTGTGGACATGTACATTCGTATAATACTCTTTTGATTGATAGCAAAACAAGGAAATATGTATTTGTGTTGTTTACGTCTTTTTATATACACATATTTTTTCCAAGTAATATATGTGCGTACATGTGTATGCCATCTGTGTGCGACAAGGATTGACCATATACAAACAAAGACAATGAGAAACAAAAATTGAATATTGTTCTTAATGCTGACGTAAGACACTCGTGTGCAATCTGGGAGATTTAGTGTGGTCCGATTTTCAGAAAGCTAATGAATCCGCAGTATGGTATATGTTTCGTATCTACTTAACATACTCTGGCTGCATGCGAAAGAAAGAACAACATAGATAGTATATCGTTGCGGGGTCATATAAAATATTCACTGTTTGAAATTCGCACCTATTAACCCACTAGATACTCATGCTAGATATAACTTTGTAAAATGTACGTTGTAGTATACGTGCCATTAACGGCAAAGCATTGCGTCTTCAATTTATGGTTCCGTACTAACACAGAAATCGAATTGTGCACTTGATGATTTGTTTTGAAATGGGTGTATGTGTGCCTGTGAGGTCCATATGTGTCTCCGACTGAATATCTCTTTCACGATGTTTTGTATGTGTGGATTTTGTAATGTTATGGGGTTGCCCACTCTCTGTTATATATTCCGAGTGTGTGCACATCTTCTTACCCATAATTGGGTCCATGTCGCTTGAGTATTCCGTTTGTGTTTGTATATGTACTCGGTTTATTCGTGTGTGTACGCAACATTTTTGTGTGTGTCTGTTTGGTCCGTGCTTCTGTTTGGTCTGTGCTTGTATATGTTCTGTTATATGCAATAACAGCCCAACTACTTGGCTTTCAGTGCCCCCGGTATTGGACTTCCGCTATGTGTACTGTTTCTCTCTGGCTTTGTATACTTTGGCCTCCTCATGGCTATTGAATACAAGTGTGTAAACACATTATGGGTATTCGCGCGAGTGTGCGTTATACTCCTATGTTTATATATACCTTCATGTATTGTGCGTATGTCTGTGTCTTTGTCCTGTCTGAATTTGTTGCTACAGAATATTTTCGATTTTCGAATATAAGCGTAGTGCACACAAGTACATGTTTGTTTTTGTGGCACATGCGTGTTGTGTGCTATCGTTGGCAGCTTGTATGTACTTTACGAGATGCGTGAATGTTCTGTTCGCACATATATGTCTTTGATTGCACACTTACGTGCATTTGCATGTGTATATATGTGTGTGATGAGCGGGATTAACCACTCTTTGTAGCCTCCTTACGGTTTGTGTTCAGAGCTGTGTGCGTCCGTGTGACCGGCGAACTCATCCCATGGATCTGAAATGTTCTTTTAAGTTGCAACTCGCATGTGCGCATCGCACCTGTCGCCGTCGTTTTCAATCTCATAGGCATCCACACCGTCACCCATAACCACTCGTTGAAGACTTTCTGCTATATTCACACGTCACTTTCTTTTAGTATAAGCTCACAACACGCACTGCTGTAACTGTACATTTGTATATAGTTTCTGGTTGCCACCTCGTGAGCCCAAGATCAAAGACTCCCATAGAGATGCCCAGGCGAAGTTGAGTGGTTTGTATGAAGATGATGAGGATGTATTGAACGAAGAGAAAAGAGTGAAATCGGGAGCAGCAGACAATGATGTTGTTGTTTTGAAGGTATACACATTAAATCGTTATTTTTCATCCCGATTTTGCTACCTGTGTGTTTGCAAAATGTGTTTGTAGTTCGTTTCTCAATGTACGAGAAATATTACACACATCGAAATATGCACATGTATTTAGGACCTTAGCAAGCTTTACAAGCGCAAGGGTAAGAAACAACCGCCTAAACTCGCTGTGGATGGTGTAACTGTAGGAATGGGCACGTCCGAGTGCTTTGGACTTCTCGGAGTGAATGGTGCTGGAAAAACTACAACTTTCAACATGATGACAGGTATACTGTTTCTATTTGTAGTATATGTATTTTCGGTCGAAACAGGAGTAATATCTATTTGAATCAATACAAGTTAAGTACATGTATATGAACTAAGAATACTTGTTGTTGGCACTAGATAGAGTAGTACTTAATATTGACGACAGATATATTAGTTCATGTATACGCACATGCCCCGCATAGTATAGCTTTGGCAATGGGTGTATTCTCTGTTACCCGGGTTACCATCCGTCCCTATGCGAAATAACAAATCAGACTCGATACAATGAGAACGAGTCATTTTATATCCAGAACAGAGCGTCATTGTGCGCCTACAATCCACTCATAACAGTATGAATATATAATTATATATAACACAACTGGTTGTGCATATCTAGACATGCTTGTCAGAAAGAAAATTAATTACAATTCTACACGTACACAGGCCGTTCTATATGTATACTCCGACAATCAGATGGGCACAACTGATTCAGCATATCTCATGTACATTATGCATGCCCTTTGAACTTTGAAAGATATGCCACGGTTACGCACAACAACATACACAAAACTACAGAAGTATCCCTCCACAAGACCGTACTTACACGAAGCAAAACAATACGTGAATGTGCATATATTAGGTGCACACCCCATTACAGAAGGAAATGCTATAATTGGAGGCTACGATGTACAACGAGAAATGGAATCCGTACGTCAATTGATTGGCTACTGCCCGCAGTTTGATGCACTCATTCCACTCATGACTGGCAGGGAAACTTTGCGTTTCTATGGTCACTTGCGCGGAATCCCAGCTAGTCGGCTCGATGACGTATGTTATCGCCGACTAGCGTACAAGCACACAACGTGTAGCAAAATACATGTTCAACATTCATAATCTACTTTTTTTCGTGGTGTATTCGTAGCACGCACAACACCACTGCGCCTCTACGATTAAACGAAATGTAAAGTAAAAGCATAACCTGCCACCACAAGTAAATGCAAACTGCTCCGGTTTTGCACACAATTCACGCACAAATATTCTAGCCACACCAGTCAAATTCACTCATACACATATATAAATCAAATCAGGCTGTAGAGCGCATGATTCATCGTTTGGATCTAACTGCTCATTCCGAACGAGCATGTGGCACGTACAGTGGCGGCAACAAACGAAAGCTCAGCACAGCAATGGCTTTGATTGGGGATCCCGATGTTGTGTTCCTGGATGAGGTTTGTAAACTGTATATATTTTTGCTCCAGCGCCAATATATAAAATATGTTCGTGTTGTTGTATCCCTGTCTCTTTGTGTATACGCATAGTACATAATACGCTGAAGACTCAACGTAACTAAAAGTAGTCATGGCATAGCGATGACTTTGAGTGGGGACAGTCACAAATTGTACTCGTACGTTGTTTGTAAGAGGTTTTTTATTTTTCTGTTCATGCGCAGATATTTGTACGAAGATTGGTTATAACAGTCACCAGTGATGATTCGACCACTTTTTGACTCTTCTTTTAATGTTAATGTGTGTACTGTTATAGAAGTAACACAGGAAACATTGTCCTGGATGATGTTGTTCTGGGTTTTGTAGTACGCCTAACGCACAACCAAATGTATAATAGCCTACCACAGGTGTGGATCCTAAGACAAGACGTTTCCTTTGGGACGTATTAATTAAAGCTACAGCTGAAGGACGCACGCTGGTGCTAACCAGTCACTCGATGGACGAAATTACTGCTGTTAGTACAAGGTATGCATGCAATATATACAAGACATTGTCTTTCGGATGTGCTAAGGTATGCATGCAATACATACAAGACATTTTCTTTCGGATTTGCTCGTTGAAGCCATCGACTAAGTGTGCGTGAATGAACATATTAGCATCAATTATTATATCACGTAAGATTTGTATCCGCACGAGGTAGGAGTATCACATACGTACACACTTATGTAGAAAACGTATACACATGTGTGCACACGCAAACACGCCCACACACACATGCACACATACAGACATACTATACACCCACATACAGACAATACGCATTCTTTTAAAATCCAGAGTTACAATAATGGTTGGTGGACGAATGCGCTGTTTAGGTAGTTTGCAACACCTGAGAAGCAGATTTGGACAGGGTCTTACTGCCATTATCAAGGTTAAGAAGGGAGCTGAAACTGGTACGAAATCTAATTTATTATCTGTTTTTTGCATATATACATATATAGATGCATTGACGTAAACCATGCACGTACATACGTGTACATAACAAAGTATTTACATTATCATTTTATATGCCGATGTGTACGTAATACTGACGTACGTGCACGGCCAAGATATTCAGTCTACGCACGTTAAATTGTGTAGCATATTCGTTATCATGAAGAATTTGTAAACACGCATTCATGTGAGTACTCTCAACACCCATTGTATTCCATCGGTGTATATACATACATGCAACAAAATTCCATGCAGAACCAATCAAGACGTTTATTTTAAATAAGTTTGATGGTGCGGTGGTCATGGAGGAACACTTGGCTGTTATCACCATGAAGATACCTCAGAATGATGTCAAATGGTCTGCAGTATTTCAGGCCATGGAAGATGGAAAGGAAGCGTACAACATAGAGGATTATAGCGTTAGTCAAACATCACTCGAACAGGTGTGCGCCAGGGAGAGTCAGTGTTTGTGTGCACTGTGTACTTGTGTATAGCATATATGAAAATACATGAGTAATTTGTGTTCGTATTACATGAGCGAAAGAACAAATATAGTGTATAGATCACAGGAGTTGGAAATGCAATGCAGGATGACAGTGATGTAAACACTTGTTCATACGCAGATTTGTGGGATGCTTGTGTGTTACATCGAAATGTTCATTTCGAGGGTAGTCAGAATTGACCTTGTATGAATTGATACTATTTCAACGTCAAAGAAAGATTTTCGGCTAAAAGAAAATAGTTTGTGGTAGTCACAATCACCCAAACAAGTGTATTATATTGATGTACACTATGAATTTCATATACACAGTGCACTGAAATATATTCCAAGCAAATATGTCTTGAACAGATGTATACGTGGAATATGAAAATTCTTTGTTTTATACATAGGCACGCTATATATCATAATGTTCGAAGAATATGTTATCGTGTTTAGCTATATGGCACTTTGTCGCCTTGGATTTGTTGGTGACACATTTTCCTATTGTCTATAATTCTTTTTACAGATCTTCATCATGTTCGCGCATGGACAAGAGGCCATCAACGACAGCGATCTGAGTTATGATCGGGAAGCAATACAACTGGACGAGGAGGACTAGTGCATACCATCATAAATACTCGTTCGTGCACATTCACGCTACTGCGCACGTATGCACGTTCCAGGCAAGTTAACGCTAAGTTTAAACACATTTTAATCTTCACAAGATAGTCTTAGACGTCTTTGTTGTATGTAAATAAACATTCGACAAAGATGACCAAAGTTCTGTATAATCCTGATTTTCGCATTTGAATCTTGGGAGCACGATGTGTGTGTGTGTATTACGAAGTTATCAACATTGCATTATATACTCGATATATACATATTCGTATAATAATATGCAAGAATGTATACTAGATAGAATGTACCGATATTTTTTAATTGACGGTGCAAAACGCGTTCCTTCAAATTCATTGGTGAACACCAGTTTACGAAATTTACAATTAAAGTTTAAATATGGTCTGACATGCACAGAACCAGCCATGTGTATAGTTAATATCTATCATGTACTTTTTCGTATGGTAATTGTACATCAATCTACAATCTGCTGTCAACTGGGATTATACAAATAAGAGTTACCAGTAATCCAACGTATAGAAAATATTTCTGTTAAAAAGCAAGTTGTTGATTTGAGCAATGTCAGCGTGTGGAACTCATCTAGCAACACAAACCACACGCTGACATTGCGCGATTTAATGGAATCGTCAAAATGTGGAAAAGATTTAACCGAAATAAAATGTAAAATAACTCAACATGTATGTCTATGCACCCGAACATTGTGACGATGTGCACTCCTGTGTGCGCGTTACATGAAGCAAATTCTCATAAATTGGAATATATGCTACCTAGAAAGAAGAAAACACCTCTAAAATACCGTCTTTATTGGCAACTGGGTGCGAGGATATACAAACATGGTCTTTGCATTTGCAACGACGTACACAATAAAACATCCCCGTCCACTCAACTAGATTTTCAACGATGACTCGAATGTTCGAATGCTGACACAGAATGTACGTATCAGATGTTGAACCAGCATGATAGATGAGGAATCAAAACAGTATGTGTGTACATGTACAAACACATCTACGCGTACGTAAAATGTGTGCATAAACGTACAAGAACACAAAATCTTGATCACTGTGTATTAACACCGATTGCTGAGGAGTATAAATCAATACATACACATGATCACAGAGGAAGCTGGTTGAGGGCGTTCGTGTTGAATTCACGTGCAGCGGCATCCGCATCATCGTCGGTATCCTCATCCGAGAGATTCAGTTGAGACATTGACAGCTTGGGCGATTTGGGAGGTTGCACCTTCTCTACTTTCTCCACGTCAGGTGCGGAATTGTCGCCAAATGCCCTTCGAATAGCTAAATCGCGCGACTTCTTGTAATAATGGCCCAATTTATTCCAGTCTAATACGTCTGACAGGCGCTCATTACGGTTTCGAAGTTGAATGCGCTCGCGCTGCTCCATTGCACAAAATTTGTACATCATGTCAACCAACTGGGCAGCAGATTCGTCTGGAGACTTGAACCGACGATCGACTACGTATATGCCATACGATTCAGGCTCATGCACATGTTCTTCCATAAAAAGTCCAAATCCTGACAAATTGGAGGTGATGGAAGGGACGCCCATAACTGTACACTCAGCAGGTGTGTATCCCCAGGGCTCGTAGTAAGACGGAAACACTCCGAGATGACACCCACGCACAAAATCGTCGTAGTCTAGTGGTAGCAGAGGGGACGTGGATTTGATAAACTCGGGATGGAAGATCACCTTCACACGATCACTCTTCAGATTGAGAAGACGACATTTTTTAAGCTCATTCATAACCGGATCATTGGGTTCATCGGTTAGGTTATGTGTGACAATCGGAGGAAGAGTATTACGCTGCATAGCATACAAACACTTTTTAATTCTAAGCTCGTCTTGACGTGTCATTACTTGCTCTTTAGGGCAAACTTCACCTTTGACCGCAGACTCGAACAAACGATTGCGAATGTCTTTCTCAACAATCTCAATGGTATCTTCGAGACTCTTCAACACAGCTTGTCCCTTCAGTGCCTCTACACCGTAGTTCTGGGTACTTGCAGGCATAATAATGAACGCAACGACAGTCTTGTCAGAACCGCTCTCCTTGAGCCTGTGGTTCAAACGTGCAAGACCTTCAATGAACAAGTCACATCCCTTGTTAGAGAACTCATATCTTCCGGCCAAGAAGAAATACAAGGTCTTGTTTAAATCAAAGTCTAGCTGACCATAGAAATGGCCTCGAATAAATTTGTGTATCTTTTCTTTTGCTTGCTGGTGCAAGTTCTGGAACTCGTGCAAGGCCGCAAACTTGACCACATTCAACCCGTTCGGGAGGATGACGTCTGGTTTGCGCTTTAGGAGATGTTCACTCTCCAAAGCAGTCACATGAGAAACAGTAGTAAACACGTGTGCTGAGTGGGCGGCGGCCCTCTCAAGACAGTAGCGGTGATAAATTTGCCGTTGTGCTGCCTCGGCTTCACAATCAAATGTCTCCAGTTTATTGTAAAAGTCCTCTGCGCCCGCACACAGATAACGTCCGAGCAATGTTGCGTGTGTGGTGAAGACAGTGCCTATTCTAAGTTGACGTGTACGTAGTAGTACTAGGCCCACACCTGCCTGCCATTCGTGAAAGTGAGCTACCATTTTCTTTTCCGGCTTGCGAGCTAACAACTCACCTAAAAACCAGCACACGAGATATCCCAAAACAATCGAGTTGTTCGTTTCACTGTCTTCAGGAGGGGTCCCAATGTGCGTAGACTTGTAGAAGTCATCCTTCCACGCGTTTAAGTTGTGCCAAACAGATCCAATGTCAAATAACACACACAGGGGATATCCATCTATCAACCAGCGTCCGTAGTGTACAATTACTCCTTTCGCTCTCATGGAATCAAGAGTTTGAGCCACCGCCGGATCAAAGGGGGTACTTGGCTCAAACTCCGTGTGGGCCTGGGCGCTGTTGTAGATACCCACACAAAAGTAGTTCTGGTCTCCAATGGTAGCTACACTACTGGGGGCCTTCGTGCGAAGCACTGTATATATCCCGCCCACCTTGTTAGCCACTTCCCATGCGCATTCAAACACATAAGGACTGTCCTCGTTTCTTTTATCTGCCATGTTATTCAATATGTCAAGCTAACGCGTCACTAACTTACGACGCTGTGGGTTGTGGTACGTGAAAATTAATTGCTAGTGTGACAGTGCGATTGATAGTGAGTGAGTGAGTGAGTGAGTGAGTGAGTGAGTCTGTGTGTGTGTTGCGTTTGTTAGTTTGTTTGTGTTGTTACTGTCTCCCCGCCCTCCGCCACGGTACAACTTCCCCCGGCTCCCCTATCCCCCCACCCACAACCCTGTCGACCCGTTAACTTCATACATGTTGTACCTTGACACACAATACACGCAAGACACACACACTGCCCGAGCCACACACACACACATACATACGTACATGTACAATCTGACTCTATGCGGTAAAAAGGCAACAGTCAAGACACTGTCGCCGTTAAGCATTGGCTAAGTGTAATGATTTGCATGAGATGACATAGGATTTGACGTGTTTCAATGGGTGTCGGATTACGTCCTAAATTACCATATTGAGCTTTTACTTCTTCCGTCTGTTTCTGTGTTTCTTTCGAAGGAGACTGGTACACAACATCTGTCTGTTTCCGGACGTCAGGAAGGGACGAAACGTAGAAAAATTCGCTCGCTTTATATCCAGTATAGACCGGCTCATTCCTTCGACTTCCGTAATATTCCTACTATACACGTGGATACATCTGATATTCTATGCCAATAAGACCTATCGTCCTTCATTGAAATCGTAACCTTTGTCAAATGACCCCTATTCTCACATCGATATATATATATATTCAGAAACTGTCCACTACTTTCCTGTCACTTTTTATTCCAATCCTTTTTACATTCAATACACAAGAAAATCTTTAGGTATTTGATTGTACCAGGGAGCGAGAAATTTGAAAGCGAATTAACATAATTTCATAACAGCCTTCTCATAATCGCAGTCACGTCATCTCCTTTATGTGCATGACTGTTTTACAACGTAATCTTGAATATTGGCCGTCTATGTTTGATCTCGCACGAAGGTATTTAAAGTCTGGGATGAGCATGGGTTGATGATTTATTATTTACAATCAGTTATATATACTGATAATATGCATACTGACATGGCTGGACTTTTAAAGAACGTGCTAGTATGCACTTTCTTCCTCCAAGCTACGCACAAGCGAACAATCTAGCATGTTGCTCCCTAAGGTCAGAGAAGAAAATCCAACAAAAGATTATTAGTAAAAGAATATTATGAAATTACGTACAAAATCATGATTGCCTACAAGTGACCGACCATATACACGAGGGCATAGTCACAAGAACACTTGTCTAATTGATACCACGTACACATACTTTTGTATTGCACGCAAAGAAGTAGGCAACGCTTACACCCTACGAATACACTCGCACGCTTACACAAACAACATGGGCACGGATATACACCCAACCGCACGCATGTAAACACACACAATCACACACAGCATACATACGGCATCCACACCACATAAACACATATGACATAAACACACACATAGACATTTGCACTTGAGAGTCACCGCAACAAAAATGCTAATGTAGTTTGCGACGTTTATTTGTTGTAAATATATTCATATCGCAATGATTATTATTAAAAGGGTATTAAATAAAACCAACTAATATCGTAAAATACGTTTCAAATCCCATATGTGGTTAAATACCTAAATGTCGCAATTGACTTCGACTTTATCAGTAAAGTTCCGGGTCGACGATTTAAAAACAGAAGGACTAAAAACAACACATTGATGTCGCAATCTCACTTACTGGCTGGCCTGTGCGTCACGTTGTGCTGTTGACGTTTGCAGTCACACGCGTTCGCACGGTGCCACGGCCGCCATCAAATTTATATATACACACAAATGCACACACACACACAGACAGACACACACACAGACACACACACCATACGCTCTTGCGCTTACGCTTACGTACATTTAGATATGTTGTCTTTACGCCAAGGTTGCACTCTAGGACGTCGTCTGGCTTCCCGTACTAGTGCCAAATATCCGTTGTTTGTTCGCTCTATGCATGCTGCCCCTAGTTTGAGAGATGAAAAGAAAGACGAACAATCTACTGAGACTCTCGATGTGGAGAAGCTTGCTGCTGAGCTAGCCGCGTGCAAAGAGGATTCAGCCCTTCTTGAGAAGAAGCTGGTCGAGATTGATGTAAGTATGCATATTGTTGCTTCGTTTTTGCTGATCAGTGTAAGGTGATGTACCTTCTTTGGCACGCCATGTGTGCCACGGAGAATGGTGGCTGTCGTAGTATGAGAGCTGTTTATACGTCGTTCTTCTCTCTATAGAAAAATTTATATTCAGACATATGTACGTAACTTAGTGGTTAGCTATGTACTATTTTTATGTATAGCTTGTGAAGGTGATATACATAAAAGCAGCTACGTTCGTACGTCTGCATGTGTGACTAGTATTTTTGCGTGTTTTTGAAAGTATAACTCTTTCATACATACTCGCGCTGACACTCACAGTTGATTGAGAGTCCACAACATGGACAAACACACTTACTGATTGTTGTTTTTTATGTATGCACTGCATAACTCTGTATAGGTACCAACATATCCAAATTAGTATGTGTGTATACATTGTGAACACCCATTTATGTGCAATACCTTTGATCATGAATATGGGGTGAACTATTTCTCATTGTTTATATGTACATACGTACTTAAACATGCCCACGGATGAAACTTGCAAACTAATTTAGTCCATGTGTACGTTTGCATGTAGGACAAATACAAGCGCGCTCTAGCGGAGATGGAGAATGTCCGCAAGCGTGCTCGTGCAGACATAGAGAATCAGAAGATGTTTGCTATTCAAAAGTTCTCTAAATCATTGATCCAAGTATGTGCAAACCTATCTCTCAAGGATAGTGCTATGACATGTACTGTGAGTGTGACTTCATATGTACATGTTCCGTATCACATACTCTAGTTAGCGCGCATGTGCATATATTCGAGTGCATATAAGCATGTTGATGGAACATCCAAATATACTTACCTACTTGCATCTGCTGGTTCCTCTTGTTCCACACTCAAATAGTTGTTGATTCACTTCGTAATGTGTGTGCACCATACGCATACCTTTCGTATTCATAAGTGTGCAATGTGCGGCTTGTGTGCACTCACGTCATTTATAGTGTTTCTGTTTGATATGAATGCGAATTTCTACAAACTTCGCCTATCGTTCGTTGAAGTCCACAAGCCCAAATATTTTATACTTCTAGTGCGTATAGCATACTACATTGTTTGGCATGCGTATCACATGCACGCTTATACATTTACAAATTTGTACACAATACTTGCTTAGGTTGCAGATATCTTCACTCTAGCGGCAGAGAGTGTGAAGGAAGATGAGGTGCATAAATCTGGTGCGGCTGTTCAGCAAATGTATAAGGGTCTGCTTATGACAAAGGACGAACTCCACAAAGCTTTCCAGGAGCATGGCCTACAGAAATTTGAGGTATGGTACGAAATTGACATTGTGTAGATTTATATGTACACTTTTGAGCATTCTATATATTTGTCTGCATATCATCTGAATACAAACTTATTCAATACAAACTTATTCATTCCCCACCCATATCGTAGCCGTTGGGAGAGCCCTTCGATCCTAACGCGCATGAGGCTGTATTCGAGATGCCCGATCCCACTAGAGATGCAGGAACCATTGGCTCTGTCCAACAAGCTGGGTACATGCTAAATAACCGTACCCTACGTGCGGCCAAGGTTGGGGTTGTGAGAAAGCAAGAATAAGTATTAATGTTCACTTGATCATTTGGAGGAGACGTTAGGTGGGCACAAAAGCGCAAATCGATTGGCATTTCATTTCATTCTTTCACACAACATGTGTTAGTTTGCACACGTTAAGGAAAGCATGTAATGACACCAGTGCGTTTGTACCTGCTGATGTTCTTCAGAGGTATGATGATAAGAATTGGCTCACGGATAGGGAGTTGCTTTTTGTAGTGTTGGTTGTGATTGACGTGACACATGGACACAAGCACCGAGAGCAGTGTTTGACAAGTCTGCATATTGATCTGTATATTAGTAGGTCAGACTAAATCTCGGCATGTATGCACGAGCGGAGGTGGGGAGAGAGGAAGGTAGACAAGAGGGTTCGGTACACTTTATTTTACATATTCAACGATCAGTGCGCAATTGGTTGATTGTCAATTACTTGGAATCATGAGAATCTCCTCACAACAACAATTTTGTTGATAAGTGCGCTCAAGTGTGCGTGACAGTCGGGATGAGTTGAGGCCGATGTGTACTGTATATGTGTATATGCGTGGCAGCAAGGTTATTGAAGTACGTATTTCTTAGAATTTAATTTGTGTTTTCTTTGGGCGATGGTAACAGTGGCGGAACGACAACGTTCCATATATGGGGGGTTTTTTTAATAAAGTACTTAGTTAACCTTGTTCTACAGTGCCCTGTAATTAATTAAATTTTGCAATACATTTTATTGAATTTTCTTCGAAGTGGCTAAGATGAATTGCATTTCATATACTTTGATAGGTACAAGCAGTAATTACACGAAACTGTATATTATACAAACACAGGTAAGAAATTTTCTTGGACAATTCTCTTGTGTTCTAGTGTAAAGATAGAGAGTATATTCCTCTCGTGCATATCTTCCGATGTATTTGCATACAAAATTGCGTAAAATTTGATCCGACAACATCAAACAAAAAACGCAAATCTAGTGTGGGGTGGGTACATGCGAAGATTTCGAATTCCACATTCTGCAAAATGCATATCACAAAGTACTTCAGTGGATCTCTATTGTACGACTACACTGTGTGAATTATGTTTCTTCTATAGTTCATGTTGATTATCCATTGGTATATATACACTTACTTGGGTATACGTCTCCCTTTTGAGGGAGCGGGTGGTGGACACATTAAGTAGTGTTATACATGCTTTTCATTATACTATCTATGCGAGTGCTTGGATATATTTTTAGTTATATGATGTTTGTATATTGTTCAGAAAGTCTATTTATGTACCTACATGCTTGAACTAAGGTTTACAGCGTAAATCAACTAGTTTTCCAAAGCTGCAGTCTACTTATTCTTCTTGGTTTCTTTTACAACTACTACTGCAGGTTTAGTGTTCCAGTAATAAATGACCTATGAAAAATAAATCACAAAACTATGAGTGTACCAAGTAGCAAACTCTAAAATATAAGAAAAGACAGCCTTCAATCTGTTTAAGTAACTTGTATTATAATACTTGGCGAACACACGTCTGCACTACTTTGTCTATGTTTGTCCATTCACTTATGCTTCTAACGAATATAAACTTGTTACAAAAAGGTGATATTATAAATAGACAGACAACCAGAACTATGAGCCACATTCAAAACAAAGCACTGGGAAACGCAACCCACATATATGGTATGCAAAAAGTTGAGGTGCGCTGAGCAAACACTAACACATGTTGCATCCACTAATCGTTACTTGCATACAATACACACCTGAAGAACAATAAATCCGTTGAAAGCACTTGCGAGGGCGAAACTGGCCAACATCTGCGTGTCATCAGGCATCTCTTGCATCGTGGTGAAAACACGTGCAACGCTTCCAGCAAATTGCAGGAAAATGGTGGGGAAAGATATGTTATTGGCGTGTCCCGCACGGAAAATCGCCATTATCTGTAAATAAATAAATAAATGGCAGTTCAATACGCAGCCAATATGATCATAGGTCACACTGCATGTACAACGAAGAAAATGGGCAGATGTGGATTCCTTTGGGTATGTGTGGGTATATGCAAATGACTGGCGTTTCACCATGAAAAAGGTGCACTTTATATGTGTGTCAATACTTCTGGGGCTATCGGAATGTCAGTCTTCACAATTTAAAGTACAGCTTAAATGCCAGGGAAAACAACCAACGTGTGTGTGTGGGTATAGTAGCATGGCCTGTGAAGTGACAATCACACCCCAATGAGCCAAATGTAAACATCAGGTTGGGCAGTTGTTATCTTTTCGCTTCCTATCACATTTTGTGTGATCCAAATATTTTTTTATATATACCTGAATGCCACGGGAAGCTACCACCAACGAGAGACCAGCGTTGAAGGCAATGTTTAGGTATTCGTCAGTGAACATCTCAATGTCCGCCATTACATAATGCATTGCACCCAAAATGCCCAGCAACAGTACCCCGAGGGCAAAGTTGCCCTTTCCATACACCATTACCATCAGCAACAATATATAGTTCTGAAATGTCAGATTGAGAGTCTCTGCCCAGGCGCTGGTTTTGTGCATGCATTCAATTGTGGAGTTAAATGCATAAGCTTAGCGGGTACAATTCCATAGTACTTCATGGTTAGCTCGCATAGCAGTTTGTATTCCAAATGACGAAAAGGAATACACATGACCTGTGCTGTACATGCACATCTTCCTTGAGTAACATACATACAATCCATCTATATATATGTTTACACAGGCTTGTTTCGGCTACGAATGTTGCGTGGTATAATAGTTGAGTGCTGTCAATCAATAAACCTTTGAAGTCCTCCTTGATCTGCCGACCATCCAGCGTACGTAGATAAATAACACAAATGTACATACATGCATGAACACCACGCGCACATATTACTCACACAAGCGGGTTTTCGTGACGAATGTTGTGCACCACAGTGACGGTGTAGTTGACGAGTTCCAAGAATATCGCGAACAAAGAGATGCCCTCTGCGCTATGATTTCCATAAATCTTAAGCATCTGAGGAACTTTCACTGTGTGTTCAAAACACCATGCAAAACAGACATGTAAATGCACAGTATGTTGGATTAACACATCTGCCGATCGTGTAGGTGTGAACATCTCTCTAAAATTAATGGATGTATAGGTGTACATAAAGATACAAATTTGGAATGGTCATTGCTAACAAGACACAATATACAGTTTTCAAAACGCAGTATGAAAACTCACTCGCGTACTTATGTAGTTACATATCAGCACGTACATGTACGAACACTCACTCACGTACATATATCAGCACATATATTTACATGAACAGTCACACTAAAGTAAATTTTTCCTTATGATAAAAAAATCACTTACGAAGAAAAGATCCGGCAATGATACCCACACTGAGACCTTTGTTGACGAGCTGCTTCAGACATACGGCTGTAGAACAACACGAATGTACAAAACATGATTGGACGAAAGAATTGGTGTGGTGATTAATCCCTACACAAGACTATTACGCTACGATATATATGTATGCGCTTTCAAGGGCGTGAGTTTGGAAACTTTTGCGTGCGTGTTGGTTTACGCACGACGTAACGCTATAAACAAAACTTGCAGCTACGTCGTGTATGCTACCATGCGCAGATACTCAGACTGCATTACTGGGGATCGTGATTATAAACACCCCTGTCCGCCTAATTCAAGTGTGTAATTTACGAGTGGATGCAAAAGTTTATGATTGTGATCAGTTTCATACACCAAATCTCATACGGAGAATTTACAGACCGTGTAGAAAGTCGTTGTCAACCAATAGTGTCCTCTGGCACTCTTCACTAAGAAAGAAGTTAACCACAGCTTGTGCCTTCGCTGTCATGGCTGCCATGTTCAGATGCTCCATACTATACAACAGAAATATCTAAAATATACGATAATTTTGTTCGTGCGTGTGCGTATCCGCGTGCGCGTGTGTGTATGTATGTGTGTATGTGTGTGAGTGTGCGTGTGTAGTGTGTGTGTTTTTGTGAGTGTGTGTGTGAGTGTGTGTGTTTGCGTGTATGTGTGTGTGTTTGTGTGTTCATTGTGTATTTACATAAAGACCCACCAATCAAATGGGAGTCACATCGTGATTGTTAAAAGCTGTATATTACAGCCTTTAAAGTAAGAGAAAGGCCATTCAACTAACTGCATTCACATATAAACTTGATCGCACGATGCGACCATACCTTAGTTTTTTTCTCACTTACAGCCATAGTGGTATATCGCATCGTGCCAATTAAGTTCGGTACTCCATGATTATGCAACAGAAACGCTTTATAAACACACACGCACACACACACACACACACACACACACACAACAATCAACACCACCGGCACGTGTACTTCACCATGCAGCTGACCTCTCTTCAGGAGATCATAGAGGCAGGAGATCCTGAGCAGTTACTGTCCTTCTGTGAAGATTGCGAATTGTCAGTATGTCTTTTTTTCTGTCTTTTGTTGTTAAGCTGAGCTTTTCAACTATTTTGTACCTTCCATAGACTCAATACACAGTGTTAATGTAAACCGTGCAGAATTGTGTGTAGTTGTGGTCGTAAGTAGAAGTTTTTATTATAATGTATTTAATTGGACCCACAGAAAATTAGTTCCTGGTAACTGTCATTCTTGGCATGCACCTGTGCTCAAGTTATATGCTGGTAGTTGTAGTATATATGTTGTTCATATAGATGGATTGATAATACTAACTCTGTCTCATTCTACTTTTACTCTCACCCATGTTCACATACTCCACTCGCACACTTGAGAGTTGCACACTTACCTTGGACACATCGAGTATACTCCTTACTTCGTTTGTTGAATTGTATACATGTGCGGAGGTTGTACGTGGGGAAATCAGTGGTACAAGTTGCAAGTTTATACGTTGTTCATGTTCCAGCTAACACTAACAGCAGATCGCTTGAATATGAATCAAAACTTGTAAGCTCATATGGGATGACACACATATATACACATACATACATACATACATACATACATACATACATACATACATACATACATACATACATACATACATACATACATACATACATACATACATACAAACAAACATACAAACAAACAAACAAACGAAATATGGTATACTTGCAGATTATTCCTTATCCCCAAGATGCTACTCCTGCCGACGTGTATGTTTGCTATCTACTCGAGCTGCTGAAACAAAATAGAATGTAAGTAAGCGTAATGAACTTACACGCACTGTTGCACACAAGGCTATGCGCACACGTAGTAAGGGGACACAGGCACAGATATACCTGCAAAGCGTACGTTAATGTCTAAGTGCATATGCATGTATGTGTCTACTTCTATACAAGAATACCTACACCGAAGAATAAACATAGCAAGGTTCTCTGTATGCTGCATTACGTAGAAATGATGCCCAAGCATGTTCACAGAGAATCGCCCTTCCCGTTCACGTCCGATCCCACAACCCCGAATTAGCCGCCGTACTGGCCACTGTTTTTTGTATGAGGGATAGACATTATCAGGCCATTCATCAGTCCTTCAGAACACTCAAGCAGACATTGAAGCCTGTGCTTAACCCCTTGAGAGAGGGTTTAGAAAATGCCTTTGTTAATCGGCAGTTATTACTGATTGAAAAGGCGTACTCGTGTATAAACATGGAAGATGCCAGTGCAATGCTTGGGTTGGATGTAGATAGTATTAGGAAAGGTGTACAAGTGTTTGTAGTTGAATATGTATGTGTGTGCGTATATGTGTTTTACTAGATTTTGTGCTTACGCCGTTTTGTTGGACAATTCAACCACCGCCCTCAATACGGTTTACGAACTGCAAATCGAGAAGCGCGTGTATACATATGTGACTATAGAAACGGTGGTGATGTATAGCCATATATGTTTCATAATTCGGTATTTTCATGTTTTATTGAGACACGCATGATTCTAACGTTCGTCAGCACACCCGCATGTACATTGTTTTCGAGAGAGGGCCTACACTGCTTATCCTTGCCCATGCGTGCTTGCTACTTGTTAACACAAGTCTTGATTGTGTACATAGCTGTGGTGTTAAATATATCGATGTGTTTTGTAACTTATAGACACACGCAGAACCGTAAGTACTTATCCGTGTTTTGTCTTTTGATTGTCCGTTATCTTCAGTTGGACAGTCGCGAGGATGGAAATTCGACGACTCATCACAGATGATCTGGCCTACAAACACAGGTACGTGAAAAAGAAGATATGTTTCATATAAACCGTAATTGTGCGTTGCATGAAGATACACCCAAATGTTGTGGTATCAAGAGTTTTTTAATTACTTGGGATTAAAACATACAGAGTCGTCCACGGAAATGTCTGCCGCAGTGCAAATGAAATCGAGTCTCAAAAAATTGTCAGAGTACGTTGTTCATCTGGAGATCTAGTTGTGGAAAGAAAAGGAGCCGCGTGCCAAAAGTCCTCACCGTCTGCGGTATTGCATCCTATGAATTTGGTTATATATGCATAGCCACTCTCAATAATACCATACACGTGCATACAAACACATACAAACCTCGAATTTCTATAGGACATATTCGTAAAGCACCAGCTGGATGACCATGTTGGGTAGCACGCGCTGTTCTTGACATCTGCGCCTCCTCACCATGACCTGGTGGAGACATTTGCTTGTACATCAGAGCATATGAGTGAGAATCTATATAGACTTATGTTAGTGATCCAACTACAAGATAGTTCGATCATTTATAATCAATAGCATCACCATTGTGTCGTACATTTTGCATTGGCTGAAGTCTGAAAGTTTAATGTGGTCAGTTGTAGTGTTCATGTGTATGTACTGAACCAGCAATAAGCTATTTGAACCAGCAATAAGCTATTTGATATTGATATCAAGCGCATCATCTTCTAATTAATTCGTGTGGATCATGAGGTTGGTATTGCGAAGGCAAAAATGTCCATGTGATGTGGACATTCTAGTATAAGGTGCCGGCACAAAAGGATATTGGATACAAGAGTTCAAATGTGTGCTCCATAATGAGATAGACCAAGCGGATATCTCTCTTGAATGTAATAACTTTATGCGACGTTTTGTTGAGTAGGGTTCACTACCTACATAAAATTTAACAATAAACGAGTCCGAATTTGATATTTTATTTCCATATGATTGTTATCGGAAAACGCTGCAAAAGTAAAAAAAGTACGGCACACACACCCTCATCTTTATGCTAATATAACGAAGCAACTACACTGAAGTGTGAGTAGATTTATATATATAGATCGAAGATTAGGGTTCCTGCACGTAGATAGAGTACTCGTACGTCACCGTTTGCAATTGAATTAGACCACTTGTAAGCAAGCGATCATCGGTACCACATTGACACTGAGACAAGGGCCAAGCCTCTGAAAGGCTGAGATTATGGGTATACGTACTTCTACAATTTCAAGTATGTAGCATTTATTATCATTGGATAGGGGTGCGTGTTAGGTGATTTACAGGATGACGCAAGTAAATGTACTTTCCTCTTAAGTTTTTACCCCATCCAATAAGTCCTCTTGCTGGCTAAGTTCTAGTTGGCCCATCCCTGCCGCCATTTGCATAATCGGATCCTCACAAATACTCACACTGGTCTCGTCATTATCCAACATTACTTTCGTACTAATATCATTATCTATCGAAGTATGTGTGGTTACTACCTTTGCTGGTGGTGATACGGGTGTTAGTTTGTTCAGTCTGTTGATATCTGTGTTGGCGTCCGTCGTGTCGGTTGTACGGCTGGAACTTATATTTAGGTTCAATTCTTTTGTGTCTCCATCATGAGTCACGAGAGCTTGTGTGTCATCTTTTACAGGCGCAATTTTCTCTCCTGTAGCCTCACACGTGCTCTCGCCGTTTTCTGCTTCAATATGTGTTATTGGCATTTTTGCATTTGACTGCTGTAGTTTCACATCTACACTAACACAACCCACACCATCGTCCACAGCTGCTGTATGCGTGTCCATTTTTCTCGTCAACAACTCATTATGTAGGTCTTCGTTCTGACCGTCACGAATACCTCCCGCCGGTCTCTCTTGAGAGCTCATACCTGCCCCACCAGACCCCAGGCTCTGTTCACCACTGGCTCTTTTGTGAGCTACGGCTTGAGCTCGAAGGCGGGATTGTACCTGCGCCTGGTTTTGGAAGAACTGCTGCTGCTGGAGCTGAAGTTGTTGATGCAACTGATATCTGTTTTGTGGCATACTTTGAAATTGCGGACGAGATTGATGTCTCATCCCATCTCCTCCCCCACCACCTCCTCCCATACCCCTACTCATCATTGCATTTAGCATCATAGTATCTGCAGTTGGGAGACTTCGTTGCTTAGGAAGCTGCTGGCCTTGTTGTTGATTCATTCGGGCATGGACTTGGGCATGTGCTTGGGCATGTGCTTGGGCTTGGGCTTGGGCTTGAGCTTGAGCTTGGGCTTGGGCTTGGGCTCGTGCCTGTGCATGCACCATAGCATAACTAGCGTTTTGCGGGATGTTCGGATAACCGTGGAGACTTTGGTGCCCATACATTGCACTTTGATCGACGTTATTAGGGACATGCTAAGATTGATTTGAGCGTACATAGGACGAGTTACAAGTCTGTTTATATGCTTATGGATATTTATATCTACTAGCTATATCAGAATGTACTTGTGAATCATACTTGAGTATACCAAGCTTTCACACACACCACCGCAAAGCAAGCACAACAATATACTCGGAACACATGCACGTACATTAATTGTATAACAAATTTGGAGTTAGGATAAGTTAAGTGCTATGTGTACATTGTGTGCTACGGATTTGTGGACGCAAGTATTGAATGCGTACAGAGGTTTAGGTTTTGGGAGGATTACATACCTATCTCAAAGCATATACATCTTAAATACATGTCCACTGAAATTAACACGCAAACACAAATATGAAAGCACAGCCATACCTCTCCATGCAAGTTTTCAATTCCTGCATGCGGATCTGTTGCTGAGGAATCGGCATTCGCAGACGAAGATCGTAAAGGTTCTCCACTAGTATCCACGTCATCCATACCAACCCCTGCTCTGGGGCGCACACTAGCCTGTGGATGAGATTGCTGGCTAGAATTTGCATTTTCTGGTCGATGTGCTCGTCCATGGGCTGATGTTTGTGTATCTGTGCCTGACGGTGACTGAGATTGTGAGTTTGTTCCGATTTGCGACATTTGCGAGTGCATATCATACAAACTTGGTGGTATGATTGCCCCCTCCGCGCCTACACCCAACATAGCTTGCTGCTGTGCACGAACAGTCCACTCTTGAGATGGATATCCTAAATGTGGTATACTCCCCACACCCATACCCACACCTGGATTTGCATCTGTGTATGTTGGATACATGAATGAGACGTTATCTGTAGGGTACTGCTGAGTGTGATATGCTTGCATGTTGGCGAACTGGTAATACATCTGCTGCTGTTGCTCCTCTGAGCCGTAATATACGCTCCCAGTTGGACCATATCCAGGCACGTAGTAGTAGCCATGTGGGTATGGCATCATCGAGTTCCCTGTGTGCACGTGTGCGTGCGCGAGAGTTTGCGCATGAGTGATTGTAGCAACATACGCACAAACACAAACTTTGAGGATACGAATGAAGTATTCAACAAAAGTGGATGGTATCTGCTCATAGACTCATCCATTCATCCATAAACGAGCACGTACACAAATGAGTATATCCATATACTTCAACATATATCCCTACTCCCTACATACATATATATCTTCTTTCTCCTATTGCACACCTCTCCCACTTTATCTCCCGCAGGTGTTTGATAGAGGATGGAATGCTCTGGTACGTACGTCAACAAGTACATACGTATACCTAGGTGTGTATTTGTATCTCAACGTCAAGATACACTGACATACAATATACATAAAAACATACCAAAATACGAGATACCCCCCATATCTCTATAACTGTTTCTTCGTCCACTCCCATATCCTCCCCTGCCTCTCCCTCCCCTCCCAGAACCAGAGCTAGATGCGTTTTGATGTGGTGATTGGTGTTTACGTACAGCATCTCCTATATTCATCGGCCTCCCTTGAAATGTTACTGACCCCAAGTGCTTGAGTCTGTCCGCCACATTTGGATCCGCAAATGTTACAAATCCGTACCTATTCCGTATGTGGGACAGGACGTAGTGGACGGATGTATGTGAGAGAAGTTCCGAAAGTACATTACATATAAGTCCAGTATAGCTATATATAAGAATGTGTGACATGATTATGCTTGAATGCATATGTTGTTATGGTGATAGTGTTTTTCCATATTATTCATTGATCTTCCCCGAATGTCACCCTCTAGTGGGAGAGTATACATCAGAACACCCTTATTATGGCAAAAAAAAAATCTGGTGTACGTGAATCAAGAAAAACATACAGTGTTTGCAAATTTGCCAAACGACAATCACACGCACGTTTATAACTTACCCTTTTGCTTTTCCTGTTTCTCGATCTAATATAATTTTGGCCTCGACTACTTGGCCACCGACGCTCGCAAAGAAGTTCATTAGCGTTGCCTCGTTGACCTATACATGAACATATACATATGTAGCTTTTAAGTGACGTATGCGTACGAGCGTGTGTTTGCTCATGTCTATCTCTATGCGTATATGTATGTGAAAGCGCGAAAGTTCAATACAAGTAAGTACCGCGATACTCTTTCCAACTAAATATATGCATCTCACACTATGCTGATCCACTCGCTCTGTATCGTGCAAAACACATGACTACATTCACACAGAACAACACTTCCACCAGTAGTTAACCCACACACAGTTTCACCCAAAGAACATACACCATACATACAATACTCTGAGCTCATACCACCATTGTCTACCTCCACATCTCCATTCACACTGTCACGGCAGTACAGCTCAAACAATACTATACCAATATGTAGATATATTAATATTCTTACGGTTGTTCCAAATCCACTCCGTCAGTGCTCACTCGCACACTGTGAGGATTTACACACATACATATGTAGGTACATTTATGCGTATATAATTTAAAATGTTTATACAGATACTTATGTTTACTATACCTTGGCAGGAATGCCCCCTACAAATATACGACCACGGGCAGGGTCCGAGTCCAATTCAGAGCTACCAACACCCACATCTACACCCACACCATTGCTCGCATCTGGCGAGTCCAGTGTATGCGCTGGTGGTGATTGTGTTCCAACGTGCGGGTCTAGTGGCGTATCTAGTGGCGTATCTAGTGGCAGGCCTCGTGGCGTGCCTCGTGGTGTACCTACACACGGCGATGGCTGACCCATATTCTCTCCTGTACCTGACCCCTTAAATACATAGTGTGAAATTGTGCCAGTTTTCAGTGTGGTGTTGTAATTGTGCGTATATCCATGTTTGTTGTAGTAAGTGTGAGAAAGGACTGTGGAACATGTATATGCCTTTACCCAATTAATTAGTTCGTACCCTACTTGAACTTATCAAACGATTGGAAGTGGCAAATTCATGCATGGGTAGGTACTTGACAACGTTCGCTTTATATTCATTGTGTATACTTTAGATGGCTACGCAGGGCTCGTGTGATTGTGCTATCCATAAAATGTTCATATTGTGCATCAGTAGAAGGAAGTCAGATCGGATCTGGAAGCACTGCAATTCGCAAGTATAAGAAAATGTGCATATAAATATATATATATTGAAAACATATGTTCATTGACGTACGATTAAGGATACAGTGACGAAAGCAAAGGTGTAGCAAATATGTCAAACTTACACCTTGGTGAATCTGTTACTCCGCACCAACGTCTTCCGTATATATATACATTCACAATGGCATATAGCAGAAAATAGTATTGAGGCATTCTGGAGACCACGTATATTACAACGCACAATAAGTTTCCTCCATACAACGCAAACGAGCACACAAGCACACAAGTACATATTCTCACATTAAATACAACGGCAAAACATTCAGATACCGTCCTTTTCACATACTGTCATGTTGTTTAAACGTTTGCAACGCCTATTCGCATCGTATTTAGATCGCCATGTTGGTGCTAAGCATGTTGACTAACTCTCCAGTAAAAACTCCAAGTACATATAAGTATGTGCGTGTGTGCGTGTGACTGTGTGCAACTCAATCTATCGCTACGCGCAAATGAAAGTGGGGGTGATGTAGGCAATAAGCATACGTAATGTGTGTTTGTATCTGTGTGTATACAGTTGCACGATACGTAACGTTTTGTGTGTGTTTGTATGCGTGAATGCGTATGTATCAATCCGGTGTGGAAATATGTTGTGTGTATGCGGTGATGCGATGGAGCCCACTACGGTACTGAGTGCATTGTATGTACCGTATTGAATAAAAGGCTTTCCCCTTCGGGCCCGCCCCCACCCATAACCCACACACCCACAACCCACACACCCACATACCCACACACCCATCCACACACACCCATACACACACCCATACACACACCAACACACACACCTACACACACACACACACATCATACACACAAACACAAACACATACACATACACGCACTCACTCATTCAACTCACTCATCTTGACTCAACTCAATCCATTACGTTCGACGCCATCGAATAATAACATGTTCATTGACTAATACGTTAATATTCATCATTTCATCGTGCAGCATCTTACACAGCAAGGGAAAGATCGCCCGCAAAAAGAAGAAAAACATATACAATTCAGTATCATCAAAACAGTTTTATTTCAACACAACGATTTAATTCAATACAGCAGCGGGTGCTGCTTGGTTGGGGCTTTTTGGCAGACGGACGGGCTGATTTGATTACTCCATACTTGCATATGTTTCCTTATTTGGATATCTCTGTACTGTACTGAAGGTTTTGATGCTTTAGTGCACGGAGGAAAGCTTCATTTGTTTACTCAAATTTGAATGTGATTTGGTTGTATTATATCATAATACTCGTTATCTCGATGTATTTTTTGTGTTTTTGTGATAATATATGTATGTATGTGTATAGATAAATGCATCTCTCAATCACCCTCTCCCTTCCCTCTGTCTCTGGCTGTGTTGCGTTCATCTTTGTTTTGTGTTGTGTTCATCTTTTTCCACTCTCACTGTTGTTGTGCGCACTCTCGCTGTATTTATCGGTAGGCCCATTCTCGTGTTATTATATCTGTGCCCCGTCTTCCCTCTCGCCTTTTCTGTTTCTGTGTATGGCACGTTCATCTGGACGAAATAAGTATTCCCTACGTAGGTTGTGATTTGAGAGCGAATAGTAAATCATGGAACGAAAAGCATTGATTTAAACTAATTTTCTCGAAACACCAATTTATCAATTAATCCTATCCAATCAATAATAGTTTCTTTTGGTGTAGAAACGTGCGTGTCAATAAATCCTTATATTAATACTACAAGCTACAATTGCTTTGTTATGCACACTTTATAGCGTGTGAATGTCGAGCAAATTTAACCATGTTTGTACCCCTGTGGAGAAGAGATTCCATAAACGTTGCCCGAACTTCCTTGTCGAGGAAAGCACCTTGTGGACAATTCCCTGAAGGTACATCGTTCATTGTCCAGCGAAAATTTGATCTTGCGTGCAGCATAGGCTTATCTCAAAAAAAAATTCAACATTTTGCTTGCTATGCTCTTCAAAAAGTACATGAAGTTTGGAAGATCTCTTGCTTCGCAAAAGTACTATCTATGTGCTTTGAATTACAAATAGAATACATTGCAAAATGCAGAACACTACTTATAGCCAGAATATCTCGGCGCCGCTAGTAAGTAGTATACGTAGATTATTTAAGGTATAAAAGACCCCCTAACAGTCAAATATATAGTCGGATTTGATATGTAAACGGATTGCTGCAATGTCTGTTTGAAAAACGGGTGGCGCTTTCTGGCAAAGATGAATACATGCGTACCGCTTTGCAATGCCTGTAATTAGGCTTCACTGATTTGCAAGTACGTTCTCTTTGATTAAACTCCTTCTTGTGAAGGTAGTTGGTCATCGTGTAGCACCTTGCATAAATCTGTATATCTCAAGTATTATTCATGTTGTTTTAGCACAACGATGGTGACAATATGAAATACAGCTGTTCCATATTTCGTAATAGAGCTGCGAGAACGAGGTTCTCATGTATCGAGTTACTCTTAATGGCCAAAGTAGTACCTGTGGACGCGCTTCTGCGCTCTTTGTCTCTTCGTAACACAACACACTAATTTGGTAGTTTTCACGTTTCTCAAATCAGTAAGAAATTTTAAGGAAATATACGTAGACCTACCAAAAACTATATAGTTAACTTCTTGTATATAGGTTTAACCCAGATATTACGTGTTAGTCTAAAGAGGTGCAGTCTTTGTGGTAAGATGAATTTTGCAGATCGGAGAGTCGAAAAACAAGTATGTGTTTAGTTCAAAATTTCGTTCAATCGACAGGTCAGTACAAACTGCTCAGTAGTATTAGAAGCTGCTCTGCTTTCTGACGTCTTAACCAACACTTAGTACTTGTATTTTCTCGTTACTTAGATATTGTGATTGAGAGAGAAAGAAAGAAGAGTCAAACGGAAGATAAAATAAGAAAGATATCCAATAGTACAAACATGCAAACAAAAGTGAATTAAATATTCTGCATATTGTAGAAACTATTTCATATACGATTTCCACCCTTGTCAATCTATTTTATACATTACTTATACACTACTAATAATTACTTAGTACTTGTTGTTCAGATAACCATTCTGAACTCATGGTCTGTTGGATTTCCGTCTGCACACCGGTCGACATATTCTTCGCGGTGACAAATGATCCCTTAATCTCGTTCTCCCCTACAATGAACTATTGCCGTTATGTATAAATCACGAAAACATGAACATTCACGTATACAACAGTCATGCGATCACGTAGGCAAGCAGACGCACGACAGTGACAAAAGAGGGGGAGAAATGGAGTCCGGATGAGCACAAAATATGTTGGCAAACGGGAAGAAAAATAAGCGATTTGATACTACAATATGACAAACAATAAATTGCGGCAGTATGCACGTGAGCATCAAAGAAATGCTTTTATACTCTTGATCGTACTTCGACGGAGGCCATGTCAATGAACATTTTATTTATATAAAATACACTAAAGCACCTTAAAGACGAAGAATTATAAATACATGTTCATACAAGCACATATATAGGTGATACCCACTCACAACAGTTATGAATCACACCGTGATTACTGTCCACCTAGGACCCTAGATTCAATTCTTTCTTGCGTTCTAGAATATATATCCTGCTCCACAAAAGGAGCGATGAGAACTGATACAAATCAAGTGAACATATGCATGAGACAGTTCAAACAAATTGCTGTAATTACCGAATATTTGCAGTCCTCTTTTTGAGCCAAGCCCAATTGTTTTCCTGCATTCTTGGAAGGATTGAATATGCATCTCCACCCACTGGCGCGGAGAGATTCACAAAGTTTGAGTGCTGATAAATGGGTTGCCTCACCATTCATTGAGCAGACGGCGACAGAATTCGAAGAGAGTAGCCTGCGCATGCCACATGAGTAGTGTGAGAATCGATACATATGCATACACATGCCGTAAGTGGTGCGAATATGCAACTTCAACCAGCAGTAGGGAATTATATAGGACGATTGATAAGAAATTGGCATCCATAGAAAACAGTAACAACAAAAAGACGACAGAAGACTGAAATGTATACTGGCAACATACTTGTTTCTGTGAGTGTTTATCTTGCGATAACTTCAAATATTCGCATATATGCATGTATGCGTGTACATATGTGCAGATTGGGTGCTGCATGAAACACATATATTGTGACAATGCGTCTGCAGCCTACTGGACATATATAGCAATACTGTTCTATAAATATTTTACATAAACGAGTCACGATACCACGCGAACAACAAGTATGAACGCCTGTAGGCCATCCAACACAAATCAATCTGAGCAGTCATCGCAGCCAAAACTTGTAATCTCTGCCGAGCCACGTCTAAGGCTTTTCACCAATTTGCTCACCAACGGCTATATATACATACACGTGCAAGAAAGTAATATATTATATACGTGACACACGCGTGCATACACTTACCCTTGGTTCTTGGCATAGTCCTTCTCAATCTCGGTCAACAATAGTTCCAGCCTCTCCACACCCGCAGCCCACCCAACACCCACCAAATCCGGACCCCCTAATTCTCGTACTAAACTCGTGTATCTCCCTCCTGCCATTACCGCTGTTTGTGAACCGATATACCCGTCCATAGCTACGTACTCCCATACTGTGTGACGGTAGTAATCTAGCCCACGAACGAGCTTTTGGTTGATTGTGTAAGGAATCTCAAGAGCGTCTAGCCCTGCACAGACCTATATTTGTATGTGTGTATGTCATGCAAGTTCACACTTAATATAAGTTCTTTGTTCTGAGTTTCTATTGGTGTTCGTATGTCTCCTGCATGTTTGTGCATAATTGAGTTAAGCGATCAGTGTATGTGTACATATGCGTGTAATAGATCGTACAAACCTTTGAAAAATAAGCCCGACATTCGGTAGATGCTGTATCCAGAAGACTTGGAGCGTTTTCTAATACTTCATGGTCATCAGGATGCTTCGAGTCCAAAACACGAAGATAGTGACCAGCACTCATTCTATTGATTATGTATAGAAAGCTGATGTTGAGTGTGAGATTATATGTGTGTATTTATGCATGACGATTGCAATCACTTAAAACTAGCTATTAATTCGATAATATACTCCCCACCACCGCTCCACCACAAAATACAATACTTGAAATGTCAGTAGTCAAGCGTGGTTGTGGATGTGTGGATGTATATCTTTTGTGCAAGTACAGAAGTTAAGAGTATGCTATGCGTACAGGTGAGACGATATATACGGAGAGAGGAGGACCAAAAGTGCATGAGTAAATATGTGAATATATTGGTATATGAGCGCGCGTTGTTCCTGCGTAAGAACACAGAGGTAGTTTAGTGCTAGCATAGACGCCTTATACACACCTGCGTTGGCTTTCGGCAGATAACTTCTCCTTGACAGGTTCGAGAAACAGTCTTAGTTTGTCACTGAAGGCCTCTCTGGAGGCCTCACTGCCCATACTATGGATCTGCAACTGTACGAATTTTCCCAACCCCAGCCTTTTCAAAATCTCATATCCCATCGATATCGCCTCCACATCGGCAAGAGCATGGCTCTCCCCTATGAACTCCACGCCGACTTGATTAAACTACACACCGTGTAACATGTAATGCACGTACACATATATGTATGTTTGTAAATATACGCACACCATATGCATGGAAAGTAACGTTTTTTCTTATCTTGAGAGTAATTCAATCCTTCAAAAATAGGCTTGTGCTTACATACGTACAAGCACGGTATACAATCTTTATATTACGATAAACACAAACGGGCGTTTCCTTCACCATCATTTCGAATAGTGAAATTCACTGCCAAGTCGCCTACAATTTTTTACTGTTTGCTATATATATGTAATATTTCGTGTACACATTACATGTGTGTGCACATACAAACCGGTGTGTGCTTATCATCTTGAGTGATTTTGTCGCGTAAACATACACGCATGTGTGGAAGTCGAACAGGGTATGACCATGCCTTTCTAGGTATGTTCGTTATATGTATTAATTTTTGTACACATACTGCACGCACACTAGTTACACATACAAATCTACCAACATGCAATACTGTATGTACTTTTGTGGCATATGTTGAAACCTGTTTATACTTATATTAAAGCAATGACTTAGCTATTCACACAACTAGATATCATCACATACATACGTATGTACAGCAGCACAAATTCGCGATAAGTTTTTTACGAATTCGAAGGTATCCGCAAATATGAGTTGCGTATGGTTACTTAGGATACGCTTGACACATAACCGGAATACATATAATAACAAGGTCACAAACACATGTAAAGCTACCTGTCTGTATCTTCCTTTCTGTGGCTTCTCTCTTCTAAACATTGGACCTTGGTAGAAATATCGAACTGGGAGTGTCTTAGTCATCCCACTCGCAATAAATGCTCTTATAGTACCTGCAGTGCCCTCGGGCCGTAGGGAGAGTTGTGCTCTCTTATCTCTACCTACGTACATGTGATAGTCATGTGTGTTCCATTACTACTACAAGTTATGATTACGCTATGCCAATTTGTTTGCCTTCAAGTATGAGAGCAAGATATTTACTACGGCAGGCCTCACCAAAATACACACCTCTCGTGCACAAACATATATAAAATCAACATCTTGGAATAGCTTACTGATTATAACACGTATCATATATACCTGTGTAATAAGCTGTACTTATGGTCTACGTATTCTCGATCGTAAAACTATGAGTGTTGGACAACGGGGTATGTACACACGCCCATATATACACGTAAACTCAGATATGTATACGCCCATATATAAACAGTCATGTAGATATTAACTTCTCTATGTATAAAAACATGTAAATCCACGCCATTCCATTGCAGAAAACGGAGGAACTTGTAAATGAAAGTCGTATTATCCTCGCTATCATGCCAGCACATAGACATGACTTGTATTCATTGAGTAATTTACCGTTCCTTACACACAAACAGAATAGAGTGGCAGAATTGACTGTAATCAGAAACAATAAACACAGACGACTGATCCTGTATTTCATATGCATAAGAATAGAAGTGGTATATCTCTGCCCGTCCGATTTATAACATTCGGTACGTTTTCTAGCCATATTAATGATTACATGTGTGTGCAAATATAAGAGAACGTTCTGTCATCTTTTCTACATGCATATATGTAAGATAAAATGGTTATACTTACATACGTATAAGACAATACAACTTGTCAATACTTACCGTCTCCATCCACCCAAGCAAACATCTCTTTCTTCACCACGTCAGTTTCCTCCCCCAGGGTGCGTGTGTACAAAGAAGCTTGTTCAACGATTGGTGTTGAAATTGCATGTGCACCATAGTTTAGTGCTACTTTTTGGCACGTAGACATAATATGTTGATGTATTACAGCTTGCTCTTCCTCTAGGATATCGTGCATGCCAGTAACACCAGCAACACGCTGTGCTCGAGTAGATGCATGACGAGTACATCGAAGCTGTATAGGGCTATGCGCTTTCGTTGGGGTATTCGTGCATAGATTTATGATTCTTATACTCGAATATGCTCGTGTACATGATAAAATATTGCATGTGGCTTTCTTTACTGTATTCATTGGTTGTTTAGTATGTATGTTCGACAATGGACGTCTAGCCAACACGGGTTCGAACGTCCGAGGCAGTGCAGATTTGATCATCATCACACACGCGAATTTATACTACACGCCCATGTAGAGTGTTTATTGGTAAGTAAAGTGTGATTTAAAGTGGGTGGCGTGTGTGTGTGTGTGTGTTTTTTTTTTTGTGTGTGTGTGTGCGTTTTTTTTTTTTTGTGTGTGTGTGTGTGTGTGTGTGTGTGTGTGTGTGTGTGTGTGTGTGTGTGTGTGTGTGTGTGTGTGTGTGTGTGTGTGTGTTTGTGCGTGTGTTTGTGTGTGTGTGTGTGTGTGTATGTATGTATGTATGTCATATGTTCACTTGCGCCTGTTTGCGTGTGCACGAGCAGCCCGCCAAAAAACCCACAAGCCCTGCCCGACCTTTAAACTGGGCAACCTAGTGTCTATAGTTTTAGAATCAGTACCTATGCTTTCGGTCGTTTGTCCCATAAGATGAGGCGCAGGACAAGTGAAAAGGCCCATATAGGAGGCCTATTTTGAGATCATGTAACCAAAACTCTCCGAAACAAACACACACACACGCACAAATATAAATCATTATATTGCAATACATGTAATTATATTACATTTAACTATATTGCATGACATGTATAGATGTAGCAATGGTATTCTCATGCATATGATATGAAATGCATATGAATATGAATAAAAGTATATTATGCAGGCATACAAATAGCAGGTTAGTAGATCGGGCTCTAACCACAATATTTCCACGGGGACATTGCGAATAGAAGTATGGGACACCTTTTCTAGGTTTCGTACAAACACACAAATATGGATGTCGTCAGGTGTTCTCACAGATATACCGATATTATAATGAGCTTTTTCTTTACATCTATTGTGTATTTATTCATGTTCGTGTTCACTAAAATGCCAACGACCAAAAGTTGGCACCATGACTTGCAGGAGTATGACAATGTACTTCTTTCCACACATACTTGTACTCCCCAATCCGTAGATTGATTTCGATACATACATAAGTTAGTATCACTCATTAAATGGTGAAATTATTCTATTAAAATCGCGACTATAATTTAAAGATTGTAAGGTTTCGTATTAACAATAAAACCATTTTTAAACCCTTCCTCCCCAGACAAGATTCGTATGATTTATAAACCTTAACCCCTTGCTGGAAAATGTATCACCTGCGTTTGTGACCACTTACTCCCTTACGAAGAAGATATCATCTTTCTGTATCTCGTTCACATGCATATGTTCATTCCGCGCTTATTCGTAGGTGCATGTGTGCACGACATTTGTATAATGGAAACTTCTTGTTCTCATTACTCATTCCTCAGGTGTCACATATTCAATAGTGTCTCCTATGCGATAGAGGCAACATTCCCTTCCGCTGTATTATTGTCTGAAATAATTTGGTAGTCATTCTTCGTCAACCTTTGCATTTCCTTAGTGTCTCTCGGCAGGTAGATCGTGATCACCACACATCCCCAAGCACACATACCTCCTACAGCGTAGGGTAAACCTACACGTACATTAAGCAAAAAAAACATGTGAGAAACGTTAACACAATGTCCTTGTGATGCTATGAGTGTGGACATGTGCGCGTGGGTGTGCGTTTGTGTTGACATTTAATACCTGCATATTCAAAATTGCTGCTTAGTTTCAAAAATATCCCAAAGACCATAGGAGCCATGCCAACACACAGAGAGGTTAAGCTGTTGAATGCAGTCTGTTGTTGTGGTATATATACATATGAGTGCAGAATCGATAACTGGTGACATGCTAGAAATATTTGATTAGGATGACACATATTTTCACACACGACAGAATTGCACGTTAACATGGTGTCTACTACAATGAATATTAAAGTACACTGTTAAGTCTAATAGCACGAGACATGTACCGACACTATGCATGTAAAAAAACGTGGATTAGATAGCACACCAGCAGAGGTATTCAGCATTATTAACAAACTATGTACACACTTGTAGTTTTCCCCGTTGTTCATCTGGAATGGCAGCTGCAACCAAAGAAGATGCTGGCGGTGCATATAGAGTACTGCCGAGTACTAGACATGTAGACATAGTTACCATCGCATGGGATTTTGCGAACCCAAACGAAACCATCTACATAAACACGCGTGAATTAAGAAACATTTGTTTAGCATGTCTATTGAGGGTGTAAATGCCAAGGTACATAAAGGAACCCGGAGATTTATATGGATATGTACCAGCGTAAACGCCGTACACAAAGATACATGAGCACATTACTATTACATTACAACAACAAAAAACTTTGCGGAGGTGTCATAAACAAACACATATGCACCTGTAATCCTTGTAGAAACAAGCCAATCTGTATAACTGTACGCTCACCAAGACAGGGGGTAATTGTAGGGACAACAAATATATGGGCCACCACCATTAGTATACCATACAAGGAAACTAGAGTACTAAACTCCGTAGATGTGTACCTGTAAGAGCAGGAACGAGCAGATACGAGCATGAGAGTGACAGCGAATGTAGTTGAGCATGAGATTAAGAATATGTGAACGTTAGATTGTAATCCAAGTCTACAGTACATGAATACCATACCAACATACAAATAACTGCAAGTACAAACTACCTGCCAATACATCGACTTTGGATTAGACGGAGGCAACATAAAACAGTTACTGGAATACCCAGAACAAGATTCGACGAGCATGATGCACGCTTGCGTACAATAATATCAAATCAACATACAAGAGTAGCGGATTTGATGTCAAATAGATCGCGAGAGTGCCTATGAAGCCCCATCTGTTATGTTCAAAAAATTAGAAATATAAAGCAACGCTTTGTATACTATGGAATTATATATAATCCACATCGGAAAGTGCTGCTCACATCTGTACGAACATTGACCGTCTGGCTGTGGCCTTCGGTTTGGATTCAGCAAACACATATTACAGAACATATGGTAAACAACAACAAAAATACTTCGGTCATTTCTATAAAATGTCCTGATAAGGGCAAGGTATTATAGACTATAACATGCGTTCAAAAATATTTAAATAATATGGGTACTCTGTTCACGACAAAACACAGACGTAAATGCACAAGTTGGAACATTGAATGTAAAGCGAGAAGAGTTTAGTCCACAAGTACATGCTCGCACGCACCCAACTCCCCGTACTCACTCTCATACACCTACACGTTTGTGTTTATATATATATAGACACAGCTGTATAAGTGTGTGGGTGTTTATAAACGTATAAAAATAGTAACATAACATTGGTGATAGAAGGGTATGGTGGAGAGTCCCAGTTGTGATCTTTCGTGACAAACATCAAAGAATGCAAGGGCTTTACTAATTTGTTACATATACATAAACATACGTATATACATATATATGAAATGTGAACACACTTGAGTAAGTTGTCCATAAACGACAGTATGACAATGATGCGGAGAGGTCCAGGAGTAATTAGCACATGACGAATAGAGTCCAACGAATTGAAGTTTCCTTCTAATCGATTTCGAATGTTCTGTTTTCCGATAGTCGTTTCTATGTACACGTTTGCGTATGAAGTATCCATACACGTAGACGTGTGAGCGAATGTGAATAAGTGCGTACGTGGTAGTTTAGTATCGGCAGATGTATATCGGACTGTATACAATTGCATGTATTTCACAAAAGAACCTGGCATGAACACCATACTAGTAAAGGATTCATGCCTTTAACATGGTGCATTGCACAACTACATTAAACCAGCAACTGGTGGATTCATGATAGGATAACAGAGCAACATGACACAAACTTAGATACGAGTGAAAACAAATAAATACCTTTGTTGCCGTTAATTTTGTTAACTGCAAGTAAGGGCTCTGGCAATACGACAACTGCAAATGAAAAAATAAAATATAGTATGTAAGCCTCTTCATTGTGGACATGATCTAATGATTGCGTGTGCCTGCGAGTGAGTAAGCTGCGTGTGTGTTTACGTGAGTGTCTTCTGTGCGAGTGAGTATTTAATGCATATAATAGTGGACGTTTTTACACCCCTGTGTTGGAACCCGGGTAGATACGTATGAATGAATATATGTGTATCGTTCAAGTATACGCTTACCTATGAAAATAGCTGCGCACAGTGCAACACTTCCACTGACGATACCCACTACCTCTCGTCCAAAGTGTGTAAATAAAGTCGCACCCAGTGTCGGCGCAATGATCTGTACGAGAACAGAGCAGAAGATTTTGTCCATGAATGATTTTTGTGTCGACATGTGCTGTTGCCGCACCCTCTACCTCGCCACGTGGCAAATTCTCTTAGCATGTTGTATACATTTATGAATGCTCGTATCTGCGTGCCTATGTCTGTGTACTTTACATGTGCCACTGAACGGAACGTGTTCTATTAAGATAATTTACCCACATTGTCATCTCATCGCAATGGGCATGGAAATTGTATATTGCTACTTGTTACTGTAAACAGTTATGTGTAATACGTATCACGCAGATATGTATATATGCTAAGTAAACGTTCACATTTTCATACCCGCTTAACTTTAATAATCATAATCACTTTTACAGTTATAACACCTACACACATACTCAACACGTAAATAGGTGCACACATGCTTACTCTTACTCAACGCATACATTCGTATGTTTATCCTTAACATGCATATATAAATATAACTTTATAAAATCCATGCATACAAACACATATCTACACACCAATGCTATAGCAAGAGCGGCAAATACCCATGCTATGAACGTTGTTCTGTTCCCAACTGGCACCACATCAGCAATGTACAGCAAATACACGTTCATATTATCAACTCCTCCACGAAATGCACCGCAAACAGCAACAGCGATTTGATACAAGACCCTGTGTGTATACATGTACATGTAGATATGCATGGTTTAAGTGTTCACTTTTTCCGTACTAATGCGGATAGTTTGCTCAACCTTGTATGCTTTGTCGAAAATGGATACATGTGAATATCCATAAATTCATCACAGATAAAGAACCCAGACTCTTCGCATACAGGTTAGAAAGAAAATTCACGCAACACATATATTCAAGTTCAGAGTAGGGATCGGACATGTATACCAATAGATTGTTACATAATTACTTACATATTGTCCCAAAAAGTCAAAGTTGAAATCGATACCAGGCTCAATAAACAACCATACAGCATTATAGATTTGCGACCAATGTTGTCTGAGACTCCTCCGATTATAGGTCCTGTAAACAATGAGATAACTGCGATACTCCCTCTGTGTGTGCGAGTATGAATATATGTATACATGGGTTTGTGATTAGCATATGTGAAGTGTGATTATGAGCACTTAAATTGACGTAAATATTGTAACTACACACACGCGTACATGTATTATGAATAAAGAAACAAACACAACATCTTCTAGAAGTCACTACATACGTATGCAAGTTATGCAAGCGTATACAAGCAGTCGCACGCAGAATTTCGTAACATGCCAACAAAACAGGTCACTACATACGTAGTTAATCCGTTGATGAGTATCGCATTGGAACCGAACGCTTGGAACTGTCATGAAACAAAAACAACTATTATAAGAAATATATAGACTTGGACTATGGACAAAACCCTGTTCCCTGAGATATGCTATGGGCGAGACTCTAACGACAAGGAGGGTGACGCGGTAGAAGTTTCACAAGATTGCAACGTACTCAAAATATACATACAAAATAACGCCAATGTTGAGGAAGGACATTCATATGCGTCTTTGAACGAAGGATGAAATATATGACCATGTATGCAACCGTAGGAAGCAAAAACTCGATGTAGATGTTTCGGTAAAGCTTAGCACATTGGCACAAGTAATATTCCTTCATTGCTAATATATATATAAATATACATATAACCCTGTTACGTATAACGGTAAACCACACTATTATATCATAGCAACCGTTCCATCAGGAGAAAATGTGATGAAATGTATACAGGTATAAGAAGTATTTCTACGATTCAACAGATGTACATACTTGCAATACAGGTATCACGCCAAGAAGTAATACCACAGCGAACGTTTCAAGAAATATGACTGGATACACGAGATATGGCCAAAGCCAAAAGGGAGCATTGCAGCATCCTCGTCTAAGGCTGCATGTGAGACGGAAATGTAATTATAAGCACGTAATTCTGTACTTATAGGACAGCACTAAACTGCATGGGCCTATACTGGTGACGAATTCCAAATTTAGTCGTTTTTTTAGAAAGTAGCTCATCAAAGCGCTCAAATGCAAAACATCAATACATACACTTATAGTACACACACATACATATGCATACATGTACACGCACGTACAAATATTACTATATAAGCAGATTATTATAAACACAAACCTGTAATGAAGCTTAAGTGAAGACTGTCCGTCAGACAGAATATGAGAAGGTGACGCAAGCAACGGATCATCTGTGTTGTGAAAGAAATTGGCAGCCCTACCAGTGAATAACTGAACATGTGTCGAGACTAATGAAGACACACGTATATTCGTTATATTGTATTGTGTATGGGCGTACAGTGCGAATGGACATGCACGTAGATATTTGTTCATGCGCTTTGCACAGGTCAGTGTGTCATTGCAAGAGGGTGAAAGGCGCGAAAGTACACAACTCACATATGAAACACGTAACATGTGCAGTACAAGCCATCCTCCCTCCACCCCACTAACTCAGCTGTTGCTCTACAAGGACGCAAACCGAAAACTGCATGTACATACAAACACATAAACAATGTCAACAAGACCGACTGTATTCGTTAAACAAGATAATCAACTCTTCTAATCAAAGATCTCATATATTCTACGAATACTACAAACAAGAACCTCACAAATGTATCAACTGCAACATAACACTATTAAATGTCCTCACTTTTCATTTTATTTCGCTCAGTAGTGAGCCACACGTTCACAAACACACAAATGCAACACACTCACTTTGCGATGATTGGATGTGGTGGTTCTTCTTTTTATCTACACAAATGTCGACTGAATCTGAGGAAACTGCGTTTGTCGGACTAGGCGACAAGCTATCCAGGCTATTATCAGTAGGAGTAGATGGGGCACCATACGTACTACTAGTATAATTTTGATACGACATTGTTGCTTGACATATATGGTACAATCAATTACCGTTAATCAACTATATAAATTAGTAGTCCTATGTCACATGAACAACCCGTTCATGCACCGCACGAGTGCAATTAGGACGGGTGATCGTGTGTGAAACTTGAACAATATAGACTAAACACATACATGTAGACGTGCCAAACATTCAAATGTAGGGGGCGTAGATATACTAGGATGGGTAACTGTACGATATGCGTACACGTGGTACAGATAATCAACTATACATGTGTAAGGAAGATGGGGTGTACGTACGTACGTACGTGGAGATATGTACGTTTCCTTGAACGCCTATGTGTAGATCTGAATGATAAAGTTATGTGAAGTGAGTTAATATATCAAAATCGCGAAAGTGCACTCTTACGCGCCCGCCTACTGGGGAGGGTTACAATTATGGATCAAAATACTGAGTCGGAGTAAGAATGAAATGAACAGGATTGGTTAATACGTCTTATTTGGCACGAATTTACTCCTCTCCCGAATGTGTTTATATTATTTACGTATTCCTATTCGATATCTTTAATTAACATACACCAATATTGAAGCGTATGTAAGGATATTTCTCCAATGCTAGGACGTTCCTCGAATGGTCAAGCAATAAGAAAACAAATTTTAAAACCAAAAAGGAACATATTTTTTATTCTAGTGAGTCCTTTTTCATTGCATATGAGGGATTTTGATCATTACTTATTACTACCAACATTATTACTGAGTGCTTAACGCTACTACTACGACTTCGTCTTACGAGTGTTACTATGACTACTAACACGTACCACGATGGGCCATCGCACACTTATGCGATGGTGGTGATGACTATTCATTCAGATTGGATCCACTTGCATAACGTGATACTAAATTGGACTGCGACTGTGCGCTGTCGACCTGTCATAGCGAGAAATAAAATCGCATATCATGTACTTCAAGAAAAAAATATCGATACGGGCGAGTTAGGCTGTATATGCCTTTGTACATGATTTGCCATGGAGATACTCTTACACTCCTTCGTATCGTAGGGAGCTATCAATATGCCTTCGAAATGAGTGGCTTGAGTTTTAACAGCCTGGTTGAGTAACAACTCTAAAAAATCCCAACACAATAGTTGCCAAATTCTTGTATGCCCAACATCATAGTAAACCCTAAATTGTTGTCGGGTCCTGTAGTAAAGCTCAAGAAAGGTACCAAAATCTGTGCGCAACACCAATAATTTCAGTATAGCCATCCCTGAAAAGCGGTGTATAGATTTGGGACTTGGCACATTTGAAACCAGCAGGGTCAAACTACATCATCCTTGTTGGATAGTTAGTTACCCATGGCAACAGTTATACTTACCATTTCCTTCACTGTGCTTCTTTGTCACATATTTATTGTAATTTCCGCCCGTCGCTCGCCCACTCTGCGCAACGACTTATTCGATGTGCACTCAATACGAATTGACTGTTATTGAAGCATTTGTACTCAAGACTTTATCAGAGTTTAGATCTTTCGAGACTATTAAAACCTTTGTTAGTGTACAAAGGCCTACATATTTCTACAAAAGCATTTACGACCGTGAAGAAGATCAAATCATACGATCTGCAAAAAGCGCACGAACAAGGCGTTGTCGTTGTGTGAGCTCCCAAACAAAATGAACAAGAAATTCTAGCAAATATTGAGTTTCGCGTGATTGACACTGGTTGAGAGGCATGTCCCAACGTCTGGATCCTTAGACGGGCTATGCAAACCGCACTTCTTAACCTGGGGTGCCAGATCGCTTCTCTTGTCGAAACGCTCTCTCAATTCTGCGTGCGTTCCTATCTATGTACAGTCTGTTCGAGGTGAAAGTACAACGTAGGCATAACAATCTGTTCACGTATCATGGCAATTTTTGAGTTTAGCTTTCCAAACTATTGTTTGTAGTTGATAGACTGCGCATATGGGTTAACGATATACACAGGAACTTCTTTGCATTAAGAACGTTCCCAAGTTTGGGGCATCGTTGAGACTTTTTATTGGACAATTTTATTTGTGTTTTCGCTTGGCTTTGGTTACCGTACATACGTATGTTCGCATGTAAACAAACTGTACGCACACACTTGGGATGTTCTAGCCTACTAAACGAACGCACACAAACACACACCGACGTCACATACTTAGGTGTTCGAGCCTACTAAACGAACGCACAGAAGCACACATCGACGCAACCACATTCTATTCTTGCTTCCTACTAAAATGCTCCCTCCTACCGATGTCTACTCCTGCGTGGTAAACAATAAGGACGACTTCCCCATCATGGTAAGATGTACGTTTAGTCAGTGTAGGGCTGCTATATCCTTCTTCGAGTAAACTAAGACGTAGGTGTTTTGTGTATAATATGACCCGGTACTTTGGAATATGATATAGAGCTTGATAATCGAGTGTCGACAGAAATCTTCGTCGTACGCAAACAGGGGGGGGGACATTTTAGGTTCTAACTTTGCCCGCAATTCGTACGCAAAATAAGGTGACCGTTGTCTACAAGGACTCTAATGGAAACGAGGAGTCTAAAAACGAAGATGTAGATCCCGCTGGATCCGTCACGTTTGACGAGATTGAGGTCAATGAAGGTTAGAGACACGCAATTCCACTTTTTTGTTTTTTTTGGCAGTGCCCACCCACCTGCGTGTTAAACGTAAATTTTTAGATAGTTTATATAGCTCCAATGTTTATTCTCTTGTATATAGGTCAATGAAGGTTGGAGACTTGACGCAATTCAATGTTTTATTTTGTTTTAAGGATGCCCCCACCTGCATGTTAAGCGTAAATTTATAGATAGTTTATGTAGCTCCAATGTTTATTCTCTGTATATACAGGTTCTTACAAGTCTGTCATGGCCATTCAACGAGTGAATATCACATCAGCTGGTCCTAGTAATGCGCTTCACAACCACGAAGCACCATTCAATGTCTCTTCTCCAACACGTGGTATGGTTTATTTGTTTTATGTGTGTTTTTTTTTTATTCTTGGTACTTCCATCAATGACCAAGAGAGATAATATGGCGTTTTCTCTGTTGGCAATCACTGTTATAAAAGTAATTGTGCCTTCATCTTTGCAATGCATTTGTCTTGCAGGCTATACGTTTGATGTCTCACCTGGAGAGGGTGGAAAACTTAGTATTTCTCATCACGCATGAGCTATATGTACTTGACGACGACTCCTTCCAGTCTTATTATAAGAATACAAGGCATGTGCACACGAAATCGTCGGGTGCCACTTTCAAATGAAAGTCAGTCTGTATTGCATATATCGATATATCAATGAGCATTTGTGTACAATACAGGCTCAATCCCGGTTGTAGGCAGAATAGTTCAACATATGACTGGTTTGTTGGTTGAAAGAGTGTAAAGTGTAACATGTGCTATTATGATGGAATAGTGTATGATTTAGCATGGCTAATAAAAAAGAATACAATATAATTTCGCTCAAACAAGTTTATCTATTGAATCCTACGCACAATCTACACACCACGTTGATAGTGTTGCATGAATGTATAGCTATCACTGGGTGATGGAATATTTATTACTCGCGTTTGCTCAAAATTGGGCGTCTCAAACTTCCTGTGCACAGGTTGCTTTGTCTAGGTTCCTGTGGATACAATTGATATAGCAAAATTGCATACCTCTCAAAGTTCATAGAAAACTCTCCTTCGACACATGTATGAACGGCTTTACTTTATTCGACGAGATATGTTCCAGGTCGCCGTGTAAAAGTATTGCTATATAGTACCCAAGACCTGACCGAGAAAATCAAATCGGAGTACTTCCTCAACCAAGTAAAAATCTTGGAGAACGAGCTTTGTTTGGTTTATGTAGCAATGGCGCATACTGGCGCATACACTGAAAACCCGCACAATTGCAGACGAAGAATTTAGAGCGTTGCGTTTCCGTTATGCAGATATCCAAGAACCGAAACACTACTGGACAGCCGACAATGAAAGTCTTTACACTAGAACTTTTCACTGTATAGTAGATACCAGATGGGATGTACTAGTCTGAAAACCATACAGTGGCCCGTGCGACCTAGTCATAGTATAACTACATTATGCTCCGGTGAGAACGACGCAATATATAAACTATGAAATAGACGACGTCGACTATCACGAGGACTGGAAATGTCGATGAGGAAATATTTCAACTCAATGCTGCATCTGTGGAGGTCAATGAAACTCTTAAGTATAAAGCTGACATGGAGATCAGTAGGAAACAAAAGTGCAACTATTCTAGTCCTTTAGCAAACATGGCAAATACCACCATGTGTAGACTAGCAGGCGAAGCCCATGAAACGTTCTGTAGGCAACGTTGAGAAGTGAAAGATTATCGAGTTTGCTTCTTGAGTTTGAACTTGGTATACCTCACTATGGCTTCCACAATTGTGAACATAATGCGGACAAACGGCAAATACCTATGTTAAAATACCTATGTTATGGTGTTATTTAGGCTTGATTGCTGGTGTATACGTAAAGTTACGAAGCAGTCGCAAGATTGGCAGACAGAATAGTAGGCCAGCATGTACGTCCATTCAACTAAGAAATTTACAAATGTTAATCTTCGTCGTGTAAGAACGTGCGCCCGGGGTCACATGTATATACAGCAAGAAGCAGGAACCAACCACAGAAAGTCACAAGTTGTGAAACTTAACGCCATAACATAAGTCATCACAGTAAGTTAGCACGTCCATTTTCTCCCACAGTAAGTATACACCCTCCCCCAGTGTAGCATATAGATACAGAGTGCAGAACTCTACAGGTTGCTATGGTAAACACAAGGATTGGGGTTCTAAAGATATACACAAACTAACGATTGTATATTACCACACAGCAGTATATAGCTTTAATGGGGTTTCAGGTCTTCCAGTGATGGTGTAACTCCCACGAGCTATTCATGACTAAACGATATCCTTAGTATTCTCCAATCTTTAATAGTTTCCCAAAGGATTGTGCATAGGTCCTAATGGGTTTTCATGGCCTGACTTCATAAAGGGCAGTGTATAGCGTTAATGGATTTTCATAACCTGAGAAAGTGCAGTCGAAGACTTCGAAGTTTGTCCACAACTTTCATTTCACGTGGAGTGAATGAGTGGGTTGGTGGGTGGGAAAAAAGCGTGACTGAGTGAGTGTGTATGGAGTGTGTATGTGTGTTCGTGTGAGTGGGTGATTGGGTGTTAAGGTGAGTGAGTGAGTGCATGTGTGTGTGGGTGATTCGGTGAGAGTGTGAGTGAGTGAGTGTACATGCGTGTGAGAGTGGATGGGTGGGTGTGAGTGTGTGTGTGTGTGTGTGTGTGGGTATGTGTGTATGTGAGTGGATGGCTGGGTGTGAGTGAGTGTGTGTGTACGTTGAGTGTCCGTGTATATGTATGTGTGTTTGTATGTGTGACTGCACCTGAAAAGATGAACTACTAGTGTGCATTTTTTGGCGGGGTTTTCGATAACATATATATATAAAGCACAAGAGCCACACATGCGCACATACACATTATGCACACACAGAGACAAACAAACGGACAGTCCCACAGGCACACACGCATGTAGACAGGCCTGAAATTACAAGTGTGGAAAGCAGACATATACACACATATGCATATACATAGCAAGATGTATAAACAATCGAGACGTAATTGCACAACGTAAACCCATAAAAATTAGTACTCATAAATGTAAGAAAACACATTCGTAAGTGTGTAAACCGAATAGACATATATGGATACGCACACACACAATACATACCTACGGACACATAATACAAATATTGACACGTCGACTAATTGAGCGTGCAGAAGTTGAATAACCTTTTCTCTTCTCTGTCTTATTTCTCTAACTGTTCCATTCCGTGACCGAAGAGATAACGAACTTAAATTCAACTAATATCTAATCCTGTTACAAGAAGTCATATCATGAGTTAAGTGCTATGTCCGTCTTACGATGTCTGATTTTGTACAGCCCTGCTTGGTAAAATACCTAACGGAAGATCAGTTTCGAGGTAGACATAAAAGGCACAGGCTACAGGTTCTGTGGGTATGTAAATTTGTATTCTTGTCTGCATGAAAGCGATCTCGAAGGTTAGTGATATTTTTTAGAATAATGCATTCACGTAATTAGGTTCAAACCGGTAAAGAAAATCGCTATACTCTTGGTTTATGTTCAAGGCGATAGATATATTTAGATCAGTACAGGCTCATTTTCTGCAACGCATTCTGTTCAGTGCCTTATCCTACTGGATATGAGTTTTGATACACCAAGTATCACCCTATTAGCACATAGTCCTGTATACGTGAGTACTATCTGCTAACCAACCTGGATTATGTATATATCATATATTCTAGAGTATAAGATATGGTGTTTACGCACATTCATATGCCTTTGTACTCACTACTGTTGATACATGTAGGACCAGTGCATATCATGCACGAGTGTACGTATTCAACGTACAAATACTTTCTACATGACATGCACAGGTAGATCCAAACTCCAGAAAGACAGGCCCAGCAATGATTGCTTTAGGAGATAGAGATTATTCCATACGTGCGCTCCTGACAGAGGAGAGTCGTAATGAACACAGTGCCAACTGGAGCACAGGCCTAACCGGCGGTGTCATACAGTTACTGGTTAGTGCGTATGATGTGTGTGTGTGTATATAGTACTTATAAGTGTAGTTGGGCTTGGTGTAGTTTACATGCATAATGTATATTTCGGTGTTTAGGGTGCACGCACTTGCATACCGATTGTGCTTACATATGCTGCGTGTTGCAGGACTATACGGTGAACATCAGTTCAGATAAACGCCAATACGAGTTCCTCATAAGAAGGTTTAACATGATCGGAAGTGAGGGCAGTGACGTCATCGGGAATCCGATTGGGGTTATGTCACATGAAAAGGTAAATGCATGACTTGCAACCCTAAAACATATTGACATTCTAGTAAGCACCGGCCGTTCATATGTATATGCCATGCAATCACATGGTATATATTTTCTCTCACAAATAGCAGCACGTCGCTGTGTCGCATGCACAGCGGATAGTGCTTTGTACAGGTTATATATACGTATGTTCCATACACACTACAAATATGTAGGGATAATTTGTATTTATAAACACATGTACGATTGCACATATATTCATATACATACGCACACCGATGCTTGAAAACGTTAAAAGCAGTTCTTACCATCTTGTTCACTATACAAGTGTTGACCCTCATACATACACTTGGCTGTACACCGACATGCATGCACTTAAGTGTACACATACACTTATGCAGGTGTGTTCCGATATGTACAAATGCGTTTAAATTCATACATCTCATTAGGTTGCAAGTATATTCACTCAAGCTCTGCGGGATAAAGGACTGTTTCCTGTAATATCGACACCCACCCCTCAACAGGAACAGCACTCAAACTCTGATGTTGTTGCTGGTATGTGTTTCTGTACGTGTGAATAGATATTATGTTTCATATACGTGTGTGTGGTGAGTTGCTCACATGGTTGTGTATTTACCTTACGTTCGTATGTCTCACGCTGTGTGCGGTTTGTGTATACGTGTATTAGGCTCTACTTCATATACATTGCATGTTTTGCAAATACATCACTCATACTCATACTTTTGTACGCAACGCCGAAATAGAGAATGCAAAGTGTATTTCGGATATGAACATTTATCGTTTTTTGTTATTCAATAACATTATTGTTGGCTTACTCTCTCTCTCGCGTGTATCTGTCCATAAACTACCAACTACACAGGTGAACATTGAGTGGCATCAAGTGGTCAACATTTTTATAAAGCACACCCAGTTTTAATAGACATCATCCTGCAGAAACACTTCTGAGTATGCAAATATTCATGGATTTCCACACTTGTATGTACACAGATGACCAGATACACGCCTTCAACCACTTAGTTTTTTTGCCACAGTCTCAAGCAGTACTGCTTGATGCTCTACCCGGGTGGGACGTGACAACGGATTCAAAGTTTGAAACTGTCTGGAAGCGAAATTATCAACTTTTCCATGGAAGACAAGCCGTGAGTATGTTATGTGTGTGTATGGTTGTACATGTGTGTAACGGATTGCGCAATGATATGTGAGTTGGCATTGAGGCGGTGTAGAACGCACGAATCGATTCATGAAGATGGGATGATGTCATGGTATCTATGCATACACATACATCATGTGCACGTATATTGACTTACTAGGAGTGGAAGTAGACGTGACAGCGTGGATCTGTCGGAATTTTCAGTGTGTTTCTTAATGCTAGTATAAATGTATTGTGTGTAAATTTTTGTATATTGTATGTAGACGCTTGTTTGCCAAGATGTCGCGATAGCTCAGATGTAGGTGCTTTAGTCTGTGTGTGTGTGAACATATGATACTTGTTTCACAATCAACGTTAATGACGCTTTATACTATGTGATTACAGACAAAACCCCTTCAACACATCATCAAACGAAGTCCAATGATCATAGATCAGGGATTTCTGCTTCGAGAGCTAATTCTCAGACGTCTAGTTCAACAACAAAACCTTATCGCTTACATCCACAATCCCAGGTAGTTCGATTCACGTATTTGAATACACTGACACATGTATGCATTCGTATACAAAGGTAATTATATTGTATATGACGTAGACGTTAAATTTCAAATTCATAGTTGATCAAGTATGCCTAGAGATTTTCCCATTCAGTCAAACTTTACTCTTAAATGATTACTCAATTTGCTTACTTGTTTGTTGTCGCAATTGCCTCTATGTTTCATATATGAAATTTGTTTGTGAATTCCTGTTCAAGTATGAATGCTAATACGAAATTGCACACCGTTAACATGCATATACACATTATAGTCATATTCGTGTACATCATGGCGAATGAGTCATAACCACTCAAACTCATACAAGTATATGCTCATGCACATTCATTTGCTTACTCTAATAACAACACAATTTTCAACAGGTGCTTAGCTCGTCACAGGACTCATACAATGATGACGATCCTTTCTTGTCTCTAGTGGAGTCCTCACAGTCACAGCCCACGCCTGGTGACGATCTTGAGGGTGTGGGCGTAGGTGTGAGCGTGGAGGAAGGTGTCGGTGTCGGTATGAGTGTGGAGGAAGGTGTAGGTATCGGTGTGAGTGTGAGTTCACGTCCACATTGTACACAAGGAGATGGACTTCGTACTAGCGCTGGTAGACATTTAAATAGGATTGCTGTTAATCCGAAAAGAGCTGATGTAGACGACTTTAACGTGATGCAATCTCCAGTTAGAACGTCTACACAGCAGTGTGTGTGCGAAGATGAAGGTGCGAATGTAGATGTGGATGTAGACATGCATGAACATGAAACGGAATTGCAGCAAGAATCACAACCTCAGTCACAATTGCCGATGGAAGCAAACACCCAGTTTTTCTCCCAGTTGTTCGATAATGACATGCACACTCATGAACAGGTACTATTCGACACACAACTTTCTCCACCACCCCACAGCCCCAATTTGCACTCAGATATAGATTCGCCTGCATGTGCTGACAAACATATGCTCGAAGATATGCATACGCGAGTACACAATGGGACACGTGTACAGGCAGACTCGCACAAATCACAGACTACCCCTCAAAATTCCAAGCAAACAAGCGGGGTTTACTCTTGCGTACACACCGCAATGCCAGCGTGTACTCAAGCCATCACGCACATATACACACGTAAGCATACACAGACATCGCCTAGTATATCTAATTGTGAACGAACGCAAACACCAAAATCAAAAGATGTGAATCCAGATCCAACATTAGTGGACAAAAAGACATCACAAAAATCTGGTTCTTCGATGTCTGCATCGGATATGTCTATCTCGAATCATGTATTTGGGTCAGCAGCACCAGCAGTAAGTGTGGATGTCAGAACGGCAGAGGACATTGTTGAGGGTGTGAATAATGATATGAGTCCAGCTGAATGTGTAGTCAAGAGTGTGAGTGATGGTGCTAATAGTGGAGGTGAATTCTGCGATACGCTATCGCAAGCAGACCGCTTACATCCGGCACGGCCACAAACTTCGCAAAGTGAGCACACAGACGCATATAATCGCATGCACGCACACACACAGAAAGAACATGTAAACAATCAATCAGGAATACCCATACTGCTATCGCCCATAAACGCTCGTTTACAATCGCAGCCTCAAGAGACTGAGTCCGGTACAAGTACGTTCACCCATCAAAATATCGTTGCAGACGATTTCAGCAGTAGTGATGAAGAGGTGTGATAGCTTTTGCGTTTTCTCTGTTTGAGCGTGCTCGTGTGAATATCGCATGTAGGGGAGCAAAGAGAAGTGAGATAGATCAGCTTAAGCAGAAGATGCAATTCACATTATGTAACATGCATTCGGTATACATGCGTGAAATGCGATCAGAACGGTTCAAGTATGTATGCCTCCTATACTTTCTGGTGCCCTGCTCATAGTCGAGGTACCAGTGCATGCATATCGCACTCAGGGTACTGATACGCAACACACTCACGAAGCACGTGAGTATATTCCTACACATTCGTACAAATGCATAACAGACACAGACAGACAGACAGATACAAACATGCATCTAATCGATTGTTTATTTCCATCAACAGCAGGTACAGGTGACACCTGTGGGCCAATCAAAAAGATATAAATCACACGAAGATGTGACCGTTAGTGCAGCCGTCACTAGTGCACGCGTGAGTATGAGTGGTAATCAGACATCACATACTCAGGTCAAGACACATGATGAGCCCACCACGATCCACAAACGCTTAGAATTAAGTGTAAACTCAGAACATGGACACGTACAGACACCTTCAAATACAGAAAAAGTACATACACATGAACACATACTGTCGCATACACAACACACTGTTCATACAAACACAGCATCTCCAAACACGATGCTTGGCCACGAACACACACCGTCGCATGCACAACATACTATTCATACAAGTGCAGTGACCCCGAACATGATACTTGTACCTGAGAGCCCCTCTATTGACTGTAGCAGTACAAGTACACACGATATTCTAGACTCCACAATCAAAATGAGTTCAACCCCTCTAACACCCCCCATTTCCGAAAATGTGGACATTTGTGTTGATGCGAGCGTGGATGTGACTAAGGATGATGATGGTACTACCAGCGTTCCAAAGACCTCAACAATACCTACAAACACAGGAGTATGTACACCGGCATCCATTACTAAAGATAAGAGTATTTCTTGTAGCAAAGTTGGTGAGAGTGGGGACGATGATGGTGTCACACCATGGCTCTTTAAACGTAAGAGTGCTTTTGAACTACATACTGAGACAGCAGTCTCCTCACGCCAACAAACACGTATGCTTCCATACATACGATTGTGTATCTAAGAATTCTGAGCGTATATAGTGTGTTTAAGACATAACGAGTTTACGTACACATATATTGAGGAACACGCAGCTGTTGATCCGTACTGTATGCGTTCCTGAGTTTTTTTCGTTGACGCATGTCTACGTATGCTTGTAGGTATTTTTTTTTTCACCTGTGTATGCGTAAAGCGTTTTAGCCGTTCTTGCTATACCATTGTAGCACTATCCGTTGTACAAACGAAGTATCACGCAACCATATGTACAAACGCTGAAGGTTTCTTTGTATGCACTTGTTTTAAATGCATTTTTTCATTCAGGTGGAGGCAGAGGGGACGAATCGACACTCTCGCCCTTCTCACAAGTATCATCCGAGCACACATCCATACACACATCACAGTCGCAACCACATTCACAGCCGTCACAAACCCAGCCGATGTCAACTCTCTCGGCTGATGCAATGGATATACAACCTGAGCAGAGACATACAGCCTTAGCACATACTTCACCAATTGTGACGAATATATCGTTTACCACATCTCAAGAATTACTCTTGAGTGACGCAAAAGAGCGCCACTCGTCGAGTTCACAGTCATTTGTATCACAAATAGGGTCTTCTAGTGGACCTTCTGCAATAGATATACAGCCCGGCCAGAGAATAACAGTAGTAAAAGAGAAATTACAAGATTCATCGGAGATATCGTTGATCATATCTCAGGAAGTTCCTTCAGATATGCAGACAAGTCAGCCACAGTCACAATCACATTCACTACTGGTAGCGCAGTTAGGATCGAAACATGAAACACAAGAGAATTCGTCACAGAAATCGGAATCAAGTTTGTTAGAAGACACACGGGAGAAAACATCTCGTCCACAGGTTTCGCAGCAGGCTGTCTCACCGTCAGTTTTTGAAAATGGAACCAGAAAGGATGGTACAAGTAGTTTATCTGACGTTGCAGAGGTACTAGAGTCGCACGCACATTCACAACTTACCGCTTATCACAATGAGCATGAGAAGACCAATTTTAGTTCACATGCCCACGCTCAACATCAGTCACAGTCTAAAGCTCCATTTCCAAATTGTACAATGGTTCCTTCACAATCATCGCCCACAACATCCAAAACCCAGTTACAAGCGTTCATACAGGACACATCAGATCTATATGAGCAACAATCTCAGAACGGTATGTCTGGCTCTAGTCTGTCAAGTGAGGCAGGTATCAGATGTTCTGCCATTGAGACTTCTTCGAGGTCTCACCTATTGAGCTTGAGCTTGGGTACAAATGAGTTTGAGAAATCTATGCATAGGTCTGAGTGTAGGGTTATGAACGAGTCATCCCATGGTGCCCTCTTGAGTTTAGAAGCAAATTATCAGGAAAGCTTGGGTGTGCATTCGAGTTTAAGAGTACATGGGTCCGAACGTGATCAGAACGTGACAGCGGGAGGTGAGAGTGACGTTAATTCTGGTGACCAGACTGGCAATGAGGATAGAGGTGGAGGCGCGAATGACACCCAAAATCACCAAAGCACGTCAGGAGAAGGTGCAAGTGGTGAAGACGGGAAAAATAATGACAGCAGTTGTAGCAGTAAAAACAATGCAGAACACAGGTGTGAAGAAGGCAACAAAAAAATCTGTGAAAGTGAGGATGATGAGATTAGTGAATCTCCTGTAATATATGTGCCCAATCGTCCTAAATCACACGTACGCTGTATATCCATACTTACGCCCACACCACTATCAACACCTTTATCCAAAATCACTTCCACAAGTGCTCGTGCATCCTCAATCACACAGACTTATCCGTCCACATCCCAAATCACATCACCCCATGTACTCAACGCCACATCTTCACACAATCCCATATCCATATTGGAGCACATGCCTTTGGATCCTCACGCACAGACTTCTCAACAGTCTGTGTTCCCACTCAGTCAAAATCCGAGCGAAAAGCTTGCATATGAGACTCAACTTGGCTCTCAGTTAGACTTGCATCAACACGCCACTTCGCGTGCTCCGGGAAAGAGATATGAACGTGAAACTTGCTCAACTCCAAATGTGCATGCTGAAAAGTCGTGTACGAGGCAACTATCGCATTCTGTCAACCAAAAACAATTCGACTCCAATACAGAACCATGGAGCAAGACTAGTGAATCTCAAACACAGCTGCAAAATGTATGCAATATGCAAGTGTTCCCAGGAAAACCACTTCACTTGCAGGCTTCTCAGCGGAGCATGGAAAACAAAATGCATGAGTTGGAACACACACCAGAATCCAACCAATTCAGAAGACGGGAACCAAGACCCTGTAGCAAGCGGACCAAAGCTTCTGAATCCATGGTATTTCCTGTAGTAAGACGGTATGTATTCGTGCGAAAAGTTTGCACGAAAACAGGTGCAAGCGCAACCGCAAGAACGTAAGAACATTCATAAGAATTTATCCACTGATACACACAGTCATACAGAGAATCCCATATTTACGATGAGTTGATGTGCTATAACGTACCTGTGTTGTAGTCACGTGTGTGAATATATTGTACGCATTCCACCTTGAAAGATATATATGCATGTAAGTTTAGCAAAATACACAACTAGTATTTTCTTTTTGATTTACCGCATTAGCACGTACGTATATATGAAGTTATTTGTTACCGTTAATTTCTCGTATGTAAATCTGTATTTTTGCGCATGTATACATTTAGAGAAACGTGTACGCATATATGCATATTATGTGTATGTTTGTATATCCATAATAAAGGTTGACAAGCAGTTCGCTGTGTTTGGCATAGCATACCGATCCTAACATAACTATTATGTGCTCTTGAGCGGCGCGGGTGGAACTATGCCCAAATTCCAATCTGATTCTTGATGTATTAACGGTACGTACGTGTTGCGACCCGGTTGTTTTGCTTATATATCCGTGGTGGTGTCCGTATTTTGTCTAGGGGCTATAAGCGATCACTCGCTTTCCTGTATTCGGCAGAAGAACTCTATGTACGTCCCCCAGTGCGTCCTTCACGAGATGACAAACAGAACAAGAAGACGAATGCAGCTCGCATACAAGCTGCGAATTTTTTTATGTATGTATTCTAGCCGTTGTAGTCGAACATACGCCCGCTCGCTAATACGGCATATACATACATACATAGTGTTGTTCCATATACGTCCTATGGGCTTGTGCAACACGCGACTACACGCACGTAGGGGATTTTCTCGGATGAGTACGTATGAATATATAAAAGTGCGTGTGTTTTTTGTATGGAAATGCTAGATCGTAGACCACATTTATCTATTCAGATAACAGAATATAAAACTGATTTGTTCGTACAGGTCTCTCCCTTGGATGCTGTCTAAAGATAAATAGATTGGTTCAGTCGACCAAATTAAATACAAAACATTTCGAGCGGGTATGTACAGATACCTTTGCATAGTTCGTTGAGAATGCATTGTCTTGATTATCTGAATCGTTAAATCTACCAGTTTATCTAACGCCGCTCACATATATAGCGAGTTACCATGTACGTAATAAAATATATAATGAATTGCACGTAGAATACTTTCTGTATCATATTGTAGCTATACTGTCCATTCTTTGCATGGGCCATTCTAATATACGTTCTAAATTGAGAACGTCCAACGATGTTCGAAGTGACAACGGATATTCTTGGCAGTGACAGCGACTGAAAGGGTGCCGAGCCGAGTAAAGTGCCCTGCCCTGCTTTGTGTTTAACTCAGATGCTTTTACAAAATGTGCCTACTTTACCTCGAGTAGATGAGTACAAACGCCTTGTGCGATATGTGCTTCTTTATCGCTTGCATTAATTTATACCTCGATTTGTTGGTTTACAATCTTTTGCCGTGATATTATCGTTCTGATGCTAGCAAGCACAAATCTTCTTCTCCCTACACACGAAGATATAAAGCTATAGTCGTTTTTTATTTATTTCAATGATTGCATCGCGTAGTATCACGATCGTTTGACTGCCAACTATATCACAACGAAACAATAAAACTGTTTGTTTGTTTGTCTACAAGATGTGAGCTCGCTGTGAAAACCATCTAAACATACACTAACAGTGGTTTTACTGACAAAGAATATGGCAGGATAAGAGAATATAGGTCGACTGTTCGATTATCAATTACTCTGCACAATGCAGTCAGTCTACAAGTCTGATCTTGTGACATGTGCAATTGTTCAGTGCATAAGCCTTCTAGACCAACAATGTTATATATGAAGTAGTACACAAATTGAGACCCATATTGTATTGGTAGTCGATCCATCTCCTAATAGTAGGCAAGACGACGCGCATAATTTACGTTCAACAACCACCTTGCAAAGCAGTCACAAAAGAACTTACTGGATTTATATATCAATACAACACATACTGCACCCAACCATTTCTCATTTTACAGAACTTACTGGAAAACTGCAGTCTTAGAACATGTATGTTTTGACGTTGTGAAAGGCACAACCCGTATCACTTGGAAACACCTGTACTACTCTCTCCGAGCAATAAACGATCGGTCGTTCTACCTGACAAAGAAGACTTTACTACTTCTAGAAAGCTGAGGAAACACACGTTCAGAAAGAAAGACGCAGGTAATGAAGATGTCAAACTTGCGCAAAGTAAAAAAGAAACTTTGGAGTCCTAAACACACCGCCTTAGACCACTCGGCCAACGCGTCATATATTATAATATTTGACGCATGCAGGATTCGAACCTGCGCTCATTACTGAAGTGCGGGATTTACAAAGCTATCGTGTAACAATATACACATTACATGTGTCTTATAAAAGCCAATATATGTTGCTTCTCAATGGCCTATATTGTAGGCGCCACATAGCTCGACGAACATATTTGTAGGTTCGACGAACATAGCTGTCGGCACGTGGAACAACACATGTTCCACGTGTGAGTATATAAGAGAACATAGAATGAATGCTATACGTCCGGATAATGAATGGTAATGCTATTCCGGACGCATGAGATGCGAACGCACAGATAGGCCTGAACAAAACCTTTGAAACATGAAATAAAAGAGTACCATCCTAAATTTTGCAAGTTTTCATTCATGTTCAGTCAAGCGTAGAGTTCAATCTTGTAGCAGGCAGCTACAATACAATTCGTGAACAACTTATATTAGGCGAATTGTTTTCATAATCATATGCAACCATAGTCACATGTACGTAAAGATTATCACTAAAACTTGAAGTTTATATGTGTCTGTGTGTTTGTCTAGTCATTGTATTCAAGTGTAACTTCTTGGAGATTTAGTGTGTCAACATATTATGGTATATATTCAATGACTTGAACATGAGAGGGACTTCAATGAGTTTCAATCAGTGTACACTATATCGTTCTTTTAGTTACCCATCCGTACCTTGTAATTCGCATTTACTAGGTAATCCATGCATACGCAACGCAGCCGAAATTGCATACAATCGACAGTGTCCACGATAGCCAACGCTAGTGTGGAACTATTATTGCTTTATTCTTTTGAAAAGGATGGCGAAATATATACATAGTTATATGCTTGTTATAGAAGAACTTAATATCTTAAATTCTCATCGTCTCGTTGTATTCCTGTTCGCTCCTGGTTGCAGAAGTGCACTGATCTGATTATTGGATACTGAACCTCTCATATCGATAATATTACCGTTAGTACTCTGCCCTCTTGCACCATTATCTACGATAATATCTACATTTGATGCTTGTACTGGATTGCCAAAGTTACTTCTCCGTGACTGTGCGACAAGGTTAGTGTTAGAATTGTACATGTAACCCCCCGAGTTAAATCCGGTTGCACTCCCAGGACTTGTCGAAATCACAGATCCACTGTACAAGTTCCCACCAATCGGCATCATTTGCGGTTGACCATACACTGGCCCGCCGTAAGCTGAAGGTGCAGGGCCTGCGACGTAAGGTGACATAGTAGCACCGGGATTGTAGAGTGATGGACGGCTCCCCCCCAATCCTATACCTGACTGCATGAGAGCGGCATTACTAGTGTTATAATTCATGTCCATTTGCCCCGTTGATTCTGCCGGTCTGCTCGTAGCCCGTTGCTTCTGGGCATTGGCTTTTTGTATGGCAATACTGCGTTTGTTCTTTGCCTTTCGCCGAAACAAAAGCACGCACACAATCACCAGGCAACAGCAACAGCAACACGTCAAAACAAGTACACATGCAATAATAATGTACATGGTGGTATTGTCACTCCCATCCTCTTCTGCACTCTCTGTACCGTTTGTTGTACTGTTTGCTTCCATACTCTCTGTAATATTTCCACCGGCTTCTTCGGGTCCCTTTATAACTACACTCTTATCCCCTTCTACCAAAAACCGTGCAATCTTTAGATTGAATAATTTCTCCATCATTTCCATGTCAAACCGTGACTTCAGAAGTAAGTCCTTGTTATCGGGCGACATACGCGTGATGGCTTTTGTTTGAAGCGATCCTGCAGCCATGAAATTTGTGACCTTCATCCCTATGGCCTCCCCACCTATTGCCTCCGTTAGATCTTTCGTCAGTGTTGCTCGATCGAATTCCTCGGGTGTTCCTCTAAGAGTGATAGTCACCTTAAGCATGGAAGGACCGTCATAGACCTCTGCTGGCCCGTCACCTTCGTCTGATGACCCCGCTGGATCCGGGGGAGCTTCTATCTCCGCAGGTGCGTCCGTGGCAGAATCTATGACGCGTGGCAGTGAGAATAAGACGTAACATAGTAGATGTAGATGGCTGTATTAATTCGTATATCTTTTTGCAAGTTTATTCTTAAATGTAGTTTACATTCGCTTCACTTTTCCATACATACATACTCTAATTCGAATACAAGCAATTACCTTCTGCAGGAGTGTCAGCGTCACTGGCTGGTGCGTCTTCATCTGGGAATGTTGAAGAAAGCGAGAAAAAATTTACGTGCAAGTGCCAGTAGAATTTAACAACATTAAAGGGATATAAGCCTAGTTGTACTTGCTAGTGAATCTTCCCTTCTAGCTGCAGGTGGAGGATAAAACAATATATAAACCTTTACAAATTGCAACTGTTCTAGTGTTTGAATTGACTGTATATACGAACAATTTTTACTTCCTCATATCTGCAATATGCGAGCTTATTTAATATAGTTTACTCACTTCTTTTCCATACATACAAACCTTAATTCGAACACACGCAAATACCTTCTGCAGGAGTGTCAGCGTCACTGGCTGGTGCGTCTTCATCTGATATGTTGAATAGAGCGAGATAAAGTTTATATGCAAGTGCCAGTAGAATTTAACATTCACGCCATTTCACATATATAAAAAAACTATATTTTGGATACACGTACTTACCTGCAAGGGCGTCGTCCGAAGCATCAGTGGCTGGTAAGTCTTCTTTGGGAGTTATTAAACGCGCCAAGAATATATAAAAGGACGGGTGCATAGGTATTAGCATACGTGCTGAGTGAAGTTTGACCAATATTTACGTGAGAAAAAGTTCTGTACCACGCATGTGTAGGTGATTCTCAAAACTCCTCATTACAAGTAATATGCACATACCTTCTTGCTTTCTAAATCGTGAGAAGTACTCTTGATTGTGGCCATTCACGTTTGAAATATGATCATTAGACAACACGTGTTTTGAAATATCTGCCAAAAGGATAGAAAGCGGATTTTGTTTAGATAAAGACACAGTTATCTGCCTATTGATCTGAACGATCGCATATAGTTATATACTCTTAAATGTACTTATTTATTACCATTCATGTACTCACTGACTCGTTCACACTACCACCTACTATCTTAATCACTTGAAGAAGACCAGTTTCTTGAAAACATGCGTAAATGTACGTGCCAATAATATAACTGCGCGAAATAGAAAAAAAAACTAATGTTGTACCTTGGATTTTCGACCCGAGGATACCATCATTGATCACTTGACTTGAAAATGTGAAAGATACTAATGTTAGAATTACCAAAAGTAAGATTGAAGACGATAAAATTCCCTTCTGTTCCATCATTTTGACAATTCTTGTTTAGAGTAGAATTAGAATTTACACAAAGCACTTGATTTCCCTCGCTCCATATACATCTACATAGAGCTGAGTATCCTGTCGTCGACTGCTAAACGTCACTCCCTCTCTCTCTTTTTCTCTCTCTCTTTCTCTTTCTCTTTCTCTCTCTCTATCTATCTATTTCTCTCTTTCTCTCTCTCTCTCCCTCTCTGAGTAGACGTACAATGACGAGTATGATTCGAAGCCTACCACAAGGGTGTATATGTAAGTGTAATATAGGAATTGTGTGTAGATTGTATATATGAACATCATTTCGAACAGCATTTCGAATGGTATGTAAAAGTTTCATTGTGGTACCCTCAGATTCCCGGAGTAAAGGTATTCAACAGTTGTAGAGTGGTTTGCATGAGTTGCTGTGCATATTAGCATATTATTGGTTAATTTTATACAAACTGAGCTGTTCTAAAAATACCTAAGCCTGAAATGGCGTAGTAGTGTTGACGATTAAACGGACGAATGTCGTGGCCCTTCTCTGTCCAGTGGAATGTCAATAGGCTAATCTGGATTGGCTATCTTTAAAATTTGTAGTCTTCAGTAGCCAATAATTGTTGGTGTAATCGTTTTATACTACTGAAGGCAAACATTATTCAGTTAGTCTAGTATTAATACGCTTTTTACACAAAAAACCTGTTTTCTCTTAACCTAGATTAATACAGTGAATTTTACAAACCGTGTGCTCGCCTCGCGCCACTATGAATGCATTCTTCATAAACAAATTTACAACACATCGATATAAATGAATGCTTACTTACACGTACAGCCTGTCTGAGATCACCGAAGTTTGCACGGTCTTGGTAACGCAAGCATTGTTTCGGTGATCCTCGTCGATAGGAATAGGAAGGCTTAAGATATCAATGGAATAGTGCGACGAATGATGTGGAATGCAGGGCAGGCATCAGTCAAAGTATCAACTTACAAGTATTTTATCTAACAAGGTATTTTGTTTTGTATTTATTATACTGACTGTGTTTCACTGCAACACTTGTGTTCATATACTATGCATATACAATATGTGTACATTTTTAGATAATACTGGATCGTTCCATGAGACTAGACGGCTTGACATATTCATATCCACTTAACTTCCAAGTTTAGATAAGTAGTAGGTCAAATATTATGCACTGTTGGACATAAGCTATATGCGAGCTTGCATACTGAAAACTGAAGTGTTTGCAGATAAATGGGCGGGGAGTGCTCAGTATGTAAGTACCGAGTGTATATGTATTGCTCGTCTCGTCTTTTAGATACATCCAAAGGGCTGGTCACATTCCAACACTTTCTACGGCTCCTAGATCACAGCACATACGTACTTGAGCTTCTTATTATACTTATAATTTCACACGTGTATATTCATTTTGCTCGCCCTTTTGCATTCATCGCCTTCGTTTTGGAGTAAGTCAGCACATCCTTGGAACAACCATTTTATGGTCAAACGCTGGTCTTCAATACCCAGACGATTATAGTTTCTAACGTATAAGCTATGTATCCATGTCTTCGTCCACAGATAGAGCGCATGATAATGAGAGCAACCTTAAAAGCCACTGAACACTATGGAAGGTAATTTGCTTAAAAATGAGCGGAAGAAAATATTGGAGGATACAAGAGCAGGCGTTAACACTCAAGGCAAGCTAGCAGGCAAGGCCCAGCGATCAGAGTGTCCGAGTACAACAATTATTCCGGAGAACAAAACCCGGAAACGGAACGCAGCCCATGAAAGAAAGAGGCGGCGGATACGAGACAGCAGCTCTATATTTAATCAAGGGTTCTTGGATCAGATAAAAGGTGTACATTTATATGGATAATTTTGTGCACCCCAATTTGTATGTCGTTAAGGCCATGTCACTTCTCTCATGAGTGTGCTTGAAACAAATATATTTGCATGGGAATGTTGTATATCATATATACCTGCGCCATGTGGTTCTTGTTTAGATCGTTTTGTGTGCATATGTAGTGTTTGTCACATAGCGTTACTTGACTGTACTTGGAGTGCACAATAGTTTGTGCACTTGTATTTAACAGCGGAAGAGAGATCAAAATGTAAAATACAGGCTAGGTATTGTATCTTTGAAATAATGCCAAGTGGATGACAGGGTGCGTATATATACACAGTACGGGATTTTATTGCTGATGATCTTTCCTTCTTCAGCTCAAGAAGCAACTCTCAATGATCTAAAGAGGACCACCCGTAAGCAAGATCGAGTGAACTTTCGAATAGCAAACCACAACGAAAAACTCACACAGGTACGGATAGTATTCTGTAATTATACTTCGCATACTAGTGCATCAAATCTAAACCACAAATAGACGCATACACCTTATCGTCCATACATGCGTACATATATACACAGTGAGCACACATATGCGCACATGCGTGTAAAAACATATGTATATATACGCAATCGCATAGGTATTTTCTGCTAAACACGCATGTTAACGTACATTTATACACACATATATGACATTATTTCACAGATACAAAATCAATTAGAGGATGTGGTCGCTGAAGAGTTAGGGCCCGCGCGTGAGAACATTGTGCATATACTTAGTAACACCACAACGGTGAAAGGTATTACTCCGCCTGAACACATAGACCCTCTTGCCAAAGAGGCTTTAAGGTATATGTTTACGTGCATGTACACTTGGTTCGGTGCGTATGCAACATACGTATCTCTTCCTGCGCCACGTGCACATATGTATGTCCATGCTGCAGTTATTTCATTTATTCACTAGGATGTGATTTTGACTTTAGAAAAGGAATTTCTACCGTCAATGCCATCGCTTACATTCGAGGTCTACGGTTGCTGTTACAAGACAATGATGAACTTAAGAAGGAACTTGCGCATTATTTACTGCCTCACCGGGCATCGTAATATATGACTTTCTACAAACAAATATGAAGTAAGTGGCGATAGGATGTGAATTCTTTTAAATGGGTGTTGTTGTGGTATAGTTTCTTCTCGTTTGTGGGATCAGATATTGAATCCAAAAGTCATAGAGAACGCTTTGAGTGGTATTAGTAACAGCGAACATGGCGCGCGCAGTAAAATTAGTAAATGATGACAGTTACGGAACTTTCCAACTTGTGCGTGCCTGGCCGAATTTTGTAGTAAAAAAGGACATGGAGGGATATGAGAATTTTGGAATCAGTTATAAATCATTTGCAGATGTCATGTAAAAAGTGAAGTAAATCTAGTCAAGTTTGTGGCGGTTGGGTGCGCAGTGCTGCGTCAGCAATTATAGTGAACGTGTACGTGATAATATGTTAGCTTTCTTGGAAAATTTCGACTAACCTCCAGTACAGTGCCAGCAACATCAATGTTGTAATTATGAAATATTTTCAAAATTACTGCAGGCCTGATATATAACCATAGCACACATTATTGTAAATACAGTATTCAACAACACTCTTCGGAGAATCAACAACACACTTCGGAAAAAGTCAACAACACTCTTCGGAGAATCAACAACACACTTCGGAAATAGTCAACAACACGCGTGATATGGCCTACAATACAATGTAGGTTAAAACAAATAAAAACCAGCATTTTAACTTGTACACTGGATTCGCAATCAGTGTTTTGACTTCATTACTTGTGTTGTTGCAAAAGAACGTATTTATGCACAAACTCGCCTCATTCAGCTAGATTTGCGTAATATATACACCAGTTTGTAGGACACTACAATTTTAGTCGTACAATAATACTTTCGAAATGTTTTAATAATTACGTATGCAGTTAATCCTAACTATTTCATCAAGGCGGTGAACAAATCGCGTGTATTCTTGAAAAATGGTGTTTCATCGAAAATCAATCTATGGTGGACTTTGTATACAAGTTGATTCCAGTGGTCTTTCGCATTGTCCCACTCTGTTGATTGCGGTAAAACCTTCTTTTGCTGTACAGCAACGAAAACCCAAAGCTAATATAAGAAACTAGCGCACAATCATTACATACATACAAGAATACGGGAAACGTACCATAGGTATCCTACTGTTGCAATGCAGGAAACGGAAACAGGGATAAGAACAAAACGCTACAAGTACGAATTCGCCAACACTCGCTCACAAACAACACTACATACTCAAAACATAAGAAACATATAGCATGGCAAGTTTTATACCATGGTATATGCAAGGTTTTTACGAAACTGTCAAGCACGAACGTAATATAAACACTGAATTGCGAAGATGAACACATAGTGGTAAGCACATGTGCACTACATATGTTCGGAAATCGTAGTTTGTACAAACAGAATTGGTATGCAGATGCACATATACGAACATACGTTTGTAATTGTGGGACCAGTGTTGGTCAGTAAAGTCGATCTTACGGACGAAAGGATGTTCTTGGTCTCTAGCGCTTCATTCCACTTAGATGTACGTAAAGCTATATACAACAGTGATAAAATACATGTAAATAGTACAATTGCATAGTTAGGGATTGCAAGGATAGTTACATTTATGATATACTGGTGTCGCTGTCCGTGCATATTCAGTATGAGCTTGGGCGACATGCCAGTCAATATGACTACGAAGGGGGGTATGAGGAACTTGGGTTATGCTATATATTACATATAACCAAGTCCGCGTGTATGTCATGTGTATGTGAGTAGCAACTCGTTAAGTAGAGAAATTAATAAGTGTCTACATGTTTGCGAATCAGTGGAACGTGGTATGTAGATGGGGAATGTGAAATATTCAGACAACATAATTCGGTCTTTTTCAGTGTTAATGTACATTATACAAAAACGTGTAGGTATAAGCAAGCATGCAGCCTTTTGGCGAAGGTCTTATTCACGAATATTAAAGCCAACGCATGTCTTAATATCCCTTTCATAAACACACGCATTTATCTTGTTCAATGCATTGATGCACACATTCAACCATTGAACACATTGCAACAGACATATCAAAATCTTTGCAGCCTTAGGAAATGACAGATCTGGCGGCGGCTTATCCAAAAATACATAATCACTATTTAGATGACTTCTGTGGTCGAGTGCGTTCGATTGTATTGTACGTACGTAACGTACGTTTACAATCAACGTAAGTAAGCTCATACCTACGAAAGCGCCTGTTCCTGCGGCGGCACCACCCAAAAAGCCGATAATCTCAGCCTTCATACTTATGCGTTGTTACTTGACTAGAATACACAGAAACAGTACGTATAGATGTGTGCTACGTAATTCTGATGTGGGGATACGCGCGTGTGTGTGTTTCTTGCGTGTGTGTGTTTCTTCCGTGTGTGTGTGTGTGTGTTTGTATGTGTTATGTGTGTGACTTATTTCAGCGCAGTGAAAGCTGTCACGCGACAGTCGAAATAAAACAACACGCACATACACACACACTCTCTCGCTCTGACACACGCATTTAGCACATATGGCACACAACACACATAGCACGCACACATAGCACACTGACATAACACGCACACATTCACAATACAGTACGATTGACAAACGTACAATTCACACGTTTGTGCTCACAATTTCAATTTCTGTGTTTATTGACCATTGCGTTTGTATGAAAATACACAAAACATGTCCTTACGTACAACAGTAATTTTGTGAAGAAGCGGTTGAGTGATTGTACACGTGATGGAGACATGTGTCGGTGAGCGTAAATTAATAGATAAATGCATGAACCAGCGTGTATACATATTAATACTTACTCAGAGACAAATTGTATGACAATTACCCTCAACTCAGTGATGGGTAAGATGGTTGAGCGCATTTATTGTAGGCGCATGAAGACACGTTTATACATGCATAAAATCCTTGAGCTGTATGAATATTAAAAACTATTACCACTTTCTCTATGATATATTGTTCTTTTTGCAGTTTGTCACACGTAACACTGGTGTATTGTGAAAGTAGAACTTCTTACGAGTCTGCTCATAAGCATTCCCAGTATGTGACTAGACTAGTGTCCTGTACGCTACAATACGACTGATATGTGCTATAACAGGCTATATAATTGACATGCTTAATACTCGTACTCCATTTCACACACTTGGCGGTGTAGCGAGGTTACTATTAATTCACTTGTACCGCAAGTATACAAACAAAATCTCCTTACATATACTTTTGCAAGTGTTTTGTTTATGATAAGTACAAGTGAACCGAAAAGTTATGTACCCACTTATTTATATTGTAAATTCTTCTTTGAACGTCATAAATAGCGTATGATTCAATGCATAGCACACGTACGAGTGTACCATGAACGTATGCCCAAACACGCGCAGAAGTACAAATGAGTATGAAAGGAAGTACTGTACACTCGTAATAGATTTCTTTGAGCGAAGGGGCTATACAGTACGTATTTGAACATATCAGTATTACTATCAAGGTACCGTGATAACGCATGGCAGCGAAAATATAACTTGTTATTCGTATATAGTCGAAACAATTTATGAAAGGAAGCACTGTACACTCGTAATAGATTTCTTTGAGAGAAGGGACTATGTAGTACGTATTCGAACATCTCACTATTACTATCAAGGTACCGTGATAGCGCATGGCAGCGAAAACATAACTTGTTGTTATTTGTATATAGTCGAAACGATTCAGCTTGATGTTGACGCACGAGTGGGCGCATTTACAGGCGCTGGCAAGACAATACTTGGAAGAGGTAATTAATTATCGTTTCTAGAAGAGCGTCGAAGCAAAAGTTTGGCACACTGGCAAACGGCGGTAGCCATATATATTTTCTGGCGATCAATAGCTTGCAGTTGCACATACATAAGAACCGGGCAATGATTATGCCTTGTAAATGAGTGTTCGGTGTCTGACGCTCGGAATTGTACGTTGAAAATGAACTATTGCTTGAAAATGAACTATTGACACGCGCGGTTTCGAAGATATCTTCCTTCTCTTGAGTGTTGTATTCGGTCAATGGAAGAAGCTTGTGATTGTCTTGCACAGATGCCACGTAAAAACCGTGAAAGCACATCTTTCAAGTTGGCAGCCCATAAACCTGAGAACCTACGAATCCATTTTTATCCCGAAAATATGCTATATAAATTTAGTGTGACTCTAGAGTGAATGGAATACTGCTAATATTCCATTATTCTTTGCAAGTCAATGAGGAAGAAACAACTCCAACTCACTGCAGCTATCTGTCATCTTATATGACTTAAGGATTCCGGCGACCACATCGTGGAATCACATAAATTGTTCTAGATACGGCAAATGTCCATTAAAAGGTTAAACACACATTCAATGTTAATAGTATAACTCCTTAAACGTTTTCAAGAAACGAACCATCGTCATTTATAAATGGACTTAAGTGCTTCACTTTTTCGTTTTGAAGAGGAAGTACAGTTCAGCACGTGCAAATGAACGTAAACATATCCATCCAAATGTATAACTCCTTTTTTTTATTTGATTTTAAGTTGTGTATTGAGGAATGTTGCGACAACACTTGTGAAACGAGATTATCGTACTGGTACTACTCGAAACATAGCGGTGGCCTCTATCATTCTGTGTCTTGGGAACGAGTAACTGACCCCTTAGTATGGGACGTACTAACTTAATAAGACATCTGTTCACAAAGCTTATTTACGTGCATGTGTGTAAGTTTTATGTATGTGCATGTGTAGACGATTATTGTGGGTACCTCTATTCCACTGTTCCGTGCCAGTTGGATGATGATCCACGTGGGCAGGATTTAGGCCCATTTTTACACCCAGTGAGGACCGAAAAAGACCCATTTTCTATGTGGTGCGACCTTGTAGGAACAAATTTTTTGAATAATAAGCCCACATATAGGCCTAGAGTTTGTTTTAAAATGCCCTAGCCTTTAGTCTGATTTTTTTAGGCCTCATGGTAAGCCCTTTTTGTTTTCAAAAATGCTCCCCCCCCCTTCTCACTGTTGAGAAATAGAAGAGATTCAATGCGTAAACGATCACAAAAGCTGCAGAAGAGCACATAACGACGAACGCACCACTAAAGCACATAACAGCAAAGCTCCCCACTACAGCACATAGCAACGAAACGTAACACTAAAGCACTAATAGCGAACGGCACACATTGCTAGTGAGTGGTAGCGTGGCTTACCATGTGCACAAATATCAAATATTCACATGCGTATATAGATGCTTAGGTGAATGTGTCGGATCAAGCGAGGGCACGATGAGTCATTGTAGGCCTACCTCAAGGTCAAAGACTGCAAATGTTTCAGTCAAGTGGCGTGAGAGATGTCAAAATGTGGGCCTGTCTAATGATAATGTTATATTTGTATGTTTGTTTCTACTAATACTTGTTTCTCCGGGGCTGTTGTACGTGGGTGATGCATTGGCAAGTGCAGTATGGAACGTATACGGTACAACTGGTGTACAATATTTCGCTTCGTCAGTATTACCGTTGGTACACACACACCAACCAGAGTCTGGTTCGAGTGAAAACGTGGGAATGTATGGGCTCCCACCTGATCGGCACGTTGATGTATATCAACTACATGTAAGGGTAGCTTTAGATAAGGAGAAGGAGAGGGAGAGCGAGTTAAAGTCGTCGTTGGAGAAACTGTCAAGGATTCAGGATGCTATTGATGTGCATACAAATTCTGCCAGGTATGACTTTTAATGCGTGCAGTTGGTAGGTTAGTGAACATGTATTTACGTATGTGATACCTATATAGTGGTATGCTTTGGTGTAGAAGATGTGAGCGTTCGTTCACATGGTACACCAACGTTAGTTTCCTTTTTTTTTTACAGCAGGCTCACCCCATGGCACACCTAAACACCCATCTAACACGCCCACACATACCAAAGTCACAAAATTTTGCACGCATACTACCTTGATAGAATTGTTTAACATGTTAAATATCTTTTACTTCGTACTATGAGACAAAAATTTCAATAGATACGTCTGCACTCGTTTGCCTATATCTATATGCGTATTAAATGATAATATGAATTATATGATACTTGTATACACTATTCATATAGCGTCGGAAGTTTCTGCTGCAATAGAAGTGACCGTTGTATAGTGATATCTCCTCTACTTTTATGGGACTCAAATGTAAACTTCATGCTGCATGATGCTAGGTTTCTGCAAACGTTTGCGAAATCCACGGTACAGTTAGAGTTTGCATTTTGTTTTAGCCTGCAAGTATACATGCTTGTCTTTAACACTAGCACACTCGCACACGGAGTGGATATCTAGCATTATATGCGGACACACTCTGGTACAGCGAGCGTATGACTAAGGAATGCCCAGGGTGTATGTTTGTGTTACAACTCGTATACGTTCGCGACTATCTATGTAAGTATACATACATATACTATAGCGTATATTGTTCACCTGTATACAGTTAGGTCATCTATATACAGATAGGTGCGTGCTTTACATGAACACGTCGGTGGCAAAGCTTCAGAGGTAGAATACATGTCTTACACAACATTCTGTTGCCACTGGGGAGAATGAACTATTTTTTTTTGAGTGATTTGTAGAACTATTGCTTACTTGTATCCCATATCTAATCATTTGTTTGCAGACGTCTCTTTATCGCTATGCCAACGCAAAAATCGCCCGAGAACATTTAATCATTGACGAAAGCTCTGATTCCGTTACGTTTGCGTTAACCTATGCATTCGAAACTGGGTTAGTACCGAACCTTCTCTGGAACGAAGCCATTTCTATGACAACTGGACGATTAGGGTTAATATGTGCTGACGGTGTCAATGGTTCCGAAGTGTACTATACTGTGCAGGTATAGCTGCATAACCCTCACGTTCACACGCGTTTCAACACACATGCACAATAGCGCACCCATTGACCACACTGCATGCATGTGTATGCATTTGTCGTACGACTCTGTTTGTGTGGATATACGGTGCAATCTCACAGTTATAGTACAATTGCTGGTACTTTTGGAGTGTTGCAGATTAAGTCATACAATTGTCCCATTGGCCTGGAATACCTTGCTTTTTGAACGTTTTTCAAGGTTATACCCATGTATGTAGGTATGCACAAGTGATCTACACACACGAAACTACCCTTACCGATTGAGCTTGACGTTACGTAAACGGGCGTTTTTAACACTATAGAATGTGCTCTCATTCACATACAGAAGGCATATCGATATACCTATGGGGACTTGCGATACCAATTGATTACGATTTCAATGATCCTGTGTACTGGGGTGTACGTTTTTCAGATACGAAAACTTCAGATCTCATCATTAGTGGCCATGGTTGGTGTTGTAGTGATTGTTGGTGGGTTTGCCATAGGGATGGCTGTATGCAACATATATACCATCCACCTCCCTAACAATATATTGAGTGCTCTACCACTACTTTATGTGTTTTTTGGATTTGATAATTTACACACCATAACCAGCGCTATTTGTACCTCACAGCCTTGCCCATCATCTGACAATACTTTAATTAAGAAGACTGGCAATGAATGGGTAGAAAACATGGCCGTTGCGCTAAGGTCTTCCTATTCTGTATTGTTGGCGGACACGCTATCAAAGTTGTCCATTTTATATGCTATTAATAGAATCGTTAGCAACGGTGGATTGAGGCTGGGTGTTACTGAGACAGGTAGAAATGATATCTATCTTTTCGCGGTGGTGTCGTACATTTTTCAGAATGTCTTGAGTCTGACATTGTACATCGCAGTGCTGTCTTTGCTGAGTACAGATAGGTGTATGCAAAAAAACCCAGGATATGTTATGGCTCCAGCAGATTTCATTCATACTATGACGATGAACACAGCAAATGCCAAGCCACACACAAACAAATATAAATCATCCTCGCACATGAACACTAGGACACAGGTACAAGAGTGTACGAATATACTGACATATACGGATACATATGTCACAATGATGCTGTTACAGTTGGTACGCTTTATTACATTTAGTGTAGGATCTGTGGGTCTTATGTTCCTTCGAGAGATACATACGTATGACAATCAACGGACTCTGTGGGAAGGTGTTGGAAAAAATATAACCAACAAGACGTGGGATATGGTAATCCATAGCCCTTCGCTGGTCGCAACATGTGATGTTCAGCATAGTGGTGACAAATGTGTGAACTTTCTACAACGAATGATTTCAGAATACATAGACGGTAGAGTTTGGGTGATTACCACAGCTGATGACACCTCGGTGTTGATAACTGTAATTCTAAAAAGTTGTGTAATTCTAGCAACGTTGTTTCTCACATACAACATTTTTGCAGCCAGGGCCTGCTGTTATCCCAACGTAATTCATTGCACAGACAACGGTAATGGTTCTTTAGTAGGAACCAAACATCCGGTCGAAAGACATCCGGGGTCCATGACTACACACACACTTGCACACACACCTACTTGTATCCCTAAACACGCATCTAAATATACCAATATGAATGCATCCGCATCTTATATTTGCGGGAACTGTAATGTTGATGATGTGAATGCGATTTCTACGTTTAAAGGGGATGTCTGTACGTCCAAACCTACAGGAGATACATTTTTTATTCTTGATTCTTGGTCCTCAGAAGATCTCCTAAACTCCGAATATATAAGTGCGGATGCTGGTGTTGATGCGTGCATAAGTTGGCGAGACAACTGTATGCCTGAAAAACATATAGATGCAACTCGCTCGCACGCACGTCCGGAAATGTATGTACATGCCAATGAAAAGAGGAATGCTTGTACATGTCGAAGTGAAGGTGTGGATTTATGTGAGGGAGCAAGACAATCAGGATTGGCATCGAGTAAGGTGCACAGAAGCAACAGTGATCCAGTATATATGGCAACTACTACTTCTACCCCCCTTGCGGATATAGATGTCAACTGTGTTGTGCAACGGGATACCAAAAGTAGCACTAGTAAGTGTATGGAGCACGAAGTATGCGAGTTCTGTCAATCACTTAGGCGTGTTTGTACTCATTGATTTATATTTTGTATACGCACGACCGCGTAATGTACGTACGCGCACACACTCGCCTACGTATAGTGACACTGTTAAAGAGTACTTATACACGTAAATATCAATTCAGGTGAGGAAATAACAAAAACAAACCTGGACACACGATCTCTGTCGACACTAATGGATCTTCTGTATGAAGGGAACTCTAAATCATTATCCGACATGGAAGTAATGGCGCTAGTTCGAGGTGGAAGGATTGCGAACTATAGCTTGGAAAAGAAGTTATTAGATTACACACGCGGTGTTAAAATCCGAAGAAAGCTGCTTGCTCAGGATTTAGAGGAATACGCGTACATGGAAGATAGAGAGCCGGTGCGCGTGACCGAGAGTCTGAAACATTTACCTTATGCAGAGATAGACTACACGAAAGTACTAGGTATGTTTGTAAATATTTTATGTACAATATGAGTGTGCATTACGTTGTATGCTGTGTGTATCTACAATGTATTCAGATTGCCTTTGTTCACCTATCTGAATGCAATAGAATATGGAAATTATGCGTAGTACGTTTCGACATATACTTGCAGTTGCGTATTAGGTATATTGTACACCGAAAAATATTTATGGACATAATAAAATCTATTATTAATTTGTTAGAATACGAGGGGACGTATGCGTCTATTAGTAGGCATACGGTGCAATTGATAACGTACGGTCTTCGTATTTCTGCTAAATACACCGGATAAATTATATTGTTTCTTTTCTATATACCGAGTGCAATGTGAATATCGTCATGCAATTACACACGACTACATATAATACTTGCACATGCATGCATACTCGCATACAATTTTTGATATGTACTTTCATACATTTGCATAGGAGATACACAAGTCATTTATTCAATGTAATATGTCTGAAAATATGCTTGCATGTTTCACATCGAAATTCAGGTGTATGTTGTGAGAATGTGATTGGATATGTCCCCATTCCGGTAGGGATTGTTGGACCTCTTCTTTTGAATGGTCGGCGTTTTATGGTGCCCATGGCAACCACTGAAGGCTGTCTCCTTGCCAGCACTCACAGGTACGATGCATGTATACTAAGTACATTAGTTGATGCACCGTGACTTCCATGTGCATGGTAGAGTTGAGCGGGTATATGCGGCATTAGTTTTCTGTCACGTCCACTTATACATGTATATGATCACAAGTATGAACAATTGTATCGGTATGTACAGCCTACTTAGTACATATAAAATATGGAGTTGGTGTGCAACTGAATAACAGTGTAATTCATAGTGACCGCCTATGTAGCGTGACAAACAATTCAGGAGCGAATGCAGCAAGACAGATCCCACCTTTCACTAATTGCCGTATACACTAAACCATACGTCATACAGGGGAATGAAAGCATTGATGATGTGTGGTGGAGTGACGGCCGCTGTTCTTAGAGACCGAATGACAAGAGCGCCAATTGTGAAGTTTAAGACACTGAAAAGATGTGTGGACTTGGTGCAGTGGATCGAAAAAAAAGACAATTTTGAACTAGTCAAAGCTGCTTTTGAATCTACCAGGCATGGACATAAATTTATAACATATGCGCATGTACATCCTATTTTTGTGTCCAAGTTAGTGCAGTGAGTGGATGAGCAGGCAAACCAATTTTGAACTCATCATGGTTTCCTTTGAACTTCTCGTGTATTGCATATATGAATGCGTAAATTTTGTATTTAGCGTGGAATTTAAATTTTTGAGGCGGTTGAAGAGTTTAGTATTGCGAACACCGTGGGTCGCTTGGGAATGGTACTATGGCCTGCGTCTTACTCACTCATGAGCTACACTGACACCCATCTTATAGTACCACTACCTCCCGGCACATTTCGAATAGATTCGCAACGTAAAATACCCACTACTCTCACTCACTCCTACACATATGAACTCGCGGGCGCGCATATACGTGCATGTACATAGTCGGTTCGCACGCCTTCTTGACGTCGACATCACAGTTGCCGGCCGGCACGCATATATACGATTCGGTGTATCTACTGGTGACGCTATGGGCATGAACATGGTTACTAAGGGAACGGAGTGTGCCTTGTATGCTCTGAGTGCGGAATTCCCAGATATGCAGGTTTGTGATCCTGATAACCACTTGTGAACGTGTGTATTCATTTGTATATATATATACCCGCATTCATGAAGCTATACGAACACAAATATAGTTCTACGTATGACGTGTATATATATAATTATCTAGAACGCGAGGCTTAAATGGTAGACAATAAATACTGACGCCTTCAAAGTACATCAGGCACAGCTTGACACATATAGATCATATGCTGTCTTTGATTAGCAATATATCTTTTCAGATTATTAGTGTAAGTGGTAATCTATGCAGTGATAAGAAACCAGCGGCTGTGAATTGGATCAAGGGAAGAGGTAGGAGTGTGGTGTGCGAAGCTATGTTAGATGCAGATGTAATTGAACGTGTATTGAAGACAAACATACCTGCTCTGGTTGAGCTGAACAAGTACAAGAACTTGGTTGGTATGTTAGCACAAACGTACAAGGAGTGTTATTGATGATGCAAGTTTGTGATGCAAGTTTGTATGAAAGTGCTTGAGGGCCTGATTGTCAGAAGCCCAGAGCTAGCAGCAATAAGCATGCTAGACTGCATTGCGTAAGTATATGCAATGACGTTTGTACATGTGAAATGTTGGCAAAGACTATCGAAGTATAGCTCATGAATACAAAAGTTTAGTTGTAAATTCTTTCGTGTAAGTCCGGTGTGTGTATGTCCATGTACATACTTATGTGTACTTGGTGCATATGTGTTCTTGTAAGAGAGAAATATCATGGATGTATGCAGTTACATAGCTGTCGAAGCCGTATTGAGTAAATACAGGTTTTAGTTGTTTAATGAGTTTCTGTTGTAAATATGCATTTCTGTATGCTTGCCTGTGTATTATACTTCTTTGAAATGTCGATATGCACATACCCCTGCCGCAGAGTTCGTGCTTGATTATGATGTATATGCTTGGTACGCTCCGATTGTAGATGTGCAATTTGGTGTATCGTTTTAGCTTGGCGCACGAGATCTTGTACAAATAAACCACTTTATATGTATATCTGTTCACTACAACGCATGTACGCAGATTCATAAGGTGACTAAACCATAGAATCGTATATATATATATATATATATTAATAAATGCAGGGAGTGCTCTAGCCGGTTCGATTGGAGGTTTCAATGCGCATGCATCTAATGTAGTAACAGCTGTGTTTATCGCGACTGGTCAAGACCCAGCGCAAAACGTTGAAAGCTCAAACTGTATAACTCTCATGGAGAGTGTAAATGATGGCAGACAGATGTACATGTCGTGCTCTATGCCTTCTGTTGAAGTGGGAACTGTGGGAGGTGGCACGCAATTGCAGGCGCAGGCAGCTATGTTGGGCCTATTGAATGTACAAGGCCCGAGTAAAGAGTATCCAGGATGTAATGCTAGACAGTTGGCACAAGTATGTATGTACGTTGAAATAGTTATGTGCACACATATATTGGTACGATGGGTATGCAGGGTGTTTATGTTGAATCTCACATGAATATATGCAGTTGGTACACATAATAGTCTTCAATTTCGTGTTTTCTCCCTTAAATAGTGATTGTAAATGAGAAAACAGCACTCACTCCCATATATGTATGCACGCATTCAACCACATTTTGTCGCTTTTACAGATAATAAGCGCTACTGTACTGGCTGGTGAGCTCTCCCTAATGTCCGCCCTTGCGGCAGGCCACTTGGTCAAAAGTCATCTCGCGCACAATCGCTCGTGTGTGAACTTGGCATCGGCACAGGAGATCAAAGATATGGAAAAGAGGTACAAAGCCATACACAAGTCATATTCTACGTCTCTCTTTGAAAGCTGAACAAGGTTGTTGAAGTGTGAGGCTTTGTTGAGAGAGATGAGGCTTACCTCGTTTCTAATACTCTAAATATAGCTAAATAGTTGAACAGAAAATGTATTTATATTGTTACTCAATGAATGTAACAGTACCCCCTATTTAATAGTTCCTCTCATTTCAACATAGGTCTCTTCTGGCCATGTGGTTGAATAGTAAATAAGAATATAGATTTATATAGCAATCATAGCCAAATCACAGTGAAAGATCATTAGAAAGAGAAATTCACTACATGTCCTGTGCACGACTGAATTTGATGAAGGAAACACAAAAGGGGAGACACCCGCAAAGGGAATCATTCTTTCGTGTTCGGCAACCTCGAAAGAAGCACATTGACAACTGCGTATCCTGCGGGGTTCAACACTTCATTAAAGTGCTATTTCACAAAAACTAAATGGTAAAGCAGTTGGCTGTGTGTGTGTGAGAGAGGGGGGGGGATAGTCTCTCTGCATGTGGGTGGGTGCGGACGTATGTGTGTACGTTTGCGTGTGCGTGCCACTTATAGTGGGTGAAAGCATCGCATTTCTTGTTAAACAATTGAAGTAAAACTTCGAAGGCTAAAACTACACACAAACTAACACACACATAGATTCCAAAGTGATAAATTAAGTTTTCCTGACGGTTTTTTGTACAGCACTATCATCACTCGCCAAGATTGAAAATTTTGATGAAAACATGCCATTTTGTAGAGCCATCATGAGAAATGCACAAGATTAAGATAGCGGCTTGCGCACTAAAACTTGATACATATGTATTATATATATTGGTATGAGACGTCAGTTGAGCCACATTAACTTCATTATTATGTTAACACCTATCGCTGAAGCAATGGACTCCTGATGATGCATACTGTAGAGGGTTTAGTTATTTCTTCGAGCGAGCGCTTCGTCTTGTTATGAGTTTTGAAAGCATTATAATGTTTATTTCGATAGCTCGTATGTGTAGATCGTTACACGATAGCTTTGTAAATCCCGCACTTCAGTAATGAGCGCAGGTTCGAATCCTGCATGCGTCAAATATTATAATATATGACGCGTTGGCCGAGTGGTCTAAGGCGGTGTGTTTAGGACTCCAAAGTTTATTTTTTCAACTTGGGAGCTTACGTTTGAACATTTCTTTTTCTTAAGTATCATTAGGAATCCCAAGTTCTTACACACCTCATCTTTTTTCATAATTCTTTCGTTGCTTCTTAAAACATATGCTTCGTTTTTACCTCATGACATACGCTTGTGTATACTACTATCTGTGCTTTACTACTCCATGCTTTTTGCGTAATTTTTGGCAGCTTAACCTTAGAAGGTCGTTAGCTAAATGCTAATGTCCATACCTTGCACTTAGTTTACATGCATTATAGTGCTTTCCAGGATTATGGAATAAGCAGTGTTACTAAAGCCTTACACTACATACGCAAGATACAGAAGAACTAAGAACTATTTCACGCAATCGTTGAGAAGTTGGGATATATTGTGGGTTGTTGTATGCGGTTGCTATGTTTTTTTGCATTCAATATGAACGCAATCGCAGGATTGGATTTTATGGAACATGTTGGCTGTAAATCCAGGCAAATCAACCTCATAGATATAGTAGGAATTATATGTGTAGTATCTAGTAGATATGTATCTAGTTGTCCTGTTCGTTGGCATTTTGCAATTAGTCTGCATCGGAGTCCTCAAAGTTTTTAGAGTATGTGACCGTTTACTTCGGAGAGATCCAATCTGCATGATTGGGTGCAACAAAATCTAAAACGTCAGGCAGGGATGCACGTTATTGTCCCCTGTCTATAGTTACTAAGTTCGAGTGTTTATAGAAGTTTGTTAAGCTAATGTTCTTGTATCCAGATAGTCATAATGATAATGATAACTAGCCATACATCATACCTCTCATATTTGCAAAGTATGTTTACATGCAATCAGCTACAATTGCAGAAGAATACCTTGAAACAAAGGGCATATTTACTTGCTCCGTAACTACATATTAATATTAATCTAGAATGCTTAGCATGAAAGCTCAACATGACACACATACTATCACTGTTTTAAGTTTCTCTTGAACCGCCCACGACGATCAGAGATTTTTTATTGTGGAATCTCTGAACAAAGTCATTTTCTTGACAAATTGTACGCGTAAGTACACATACTGTATATAACGAGGAATAAACGGCATGTACATAATCTCAATACCATCTCATCCATTCTTGCAGACAGAACTACATCTCATGCACGCACTGCTGTTAGCTAGGAGAGGCGATGTATTTGACCAAGACAATTGTTAAGTGAGGAAGGTGGTGCTGCAAATGCAAGGCACACCAATGGGAAGAGTGTAGAGAGGTATCCGTGCTCACACCTCATGTAGACTAGTGGGAATTAAGAGTGTACGCCAATGGGAAGATAGTATTTAGGTACCTGAAAAACACAACACGCACACTTTCACAACACTATGCCTCACATATAAAAGTTGCGATGCAGTGTTAGTTATCGTGTTCACAACGCAATGCATGTATGTTCACACTCACAGCCATACTTGAGTATAAAGCATTGTTGTCCAGAAAATTGACTATACGTGCAATCACATGTGGTCCTTATATCCTTGCTTACAGCTTTGTGCGCAAACCGTTTAATCATTAGTTTCACACACCTTTCACCATAACTCACGCATTCGCAGAAGTGAGGTGAGAGCAACAGTAGCAGACATGGGCAATACAACGAGTAATACTTTGACGGATCAAAACCAAGGTGATGTTTCTAATCGCATCAGTCCAGGCTTACGGGACAAGTTCTCTCGGGGAGTTAGCTATAACATGAAGGCAAGTAATTGTGAATATATCATGTGTGTGTGTGTGTGTGTGTGTGTGTGTGTGTGTGTGTGT